>JAOVYX010006644.1:0-36441 GCA_035668315.1 Drosera spatulata | reverse complement strand
TGCCCCGCTCAAAATTTGAAGAATCTCTTAAATGGACTCTTCTTCTAGAGTTTGGCGTAGAGAGACTCAAAAGTTCATCAGAGGATAGGTTTTCAATCCTAACTATCAGATTCATTCTCTTTCATGCAACCCATAAAAACCTATCCATGTTACTAGTTGATGACATGTAGTTGGAGATTATTATCCTACATCAGCCAATCAAACAAGAATTTACATGAACGGTACATAAAAGAGTATATTTAACATTTCTTATGGTTAGATTCATTCATGATACATCAATTTAGATCCTTCATTCGAGGAGTAGGCCTAATATGCTAACAATACTGTGCAATCTGTGCTCGGTCCATATGTTTTGAACACTCCCATTAGATAGAACAATTCAGGCACCGAGTCAATTCTGGCCCAACGGCCCTTGTGCTGGAAGCCCATTAGGCAGATATGATCAACTTCAAAGCACGAATGTAAAGGGCCGAATCATAATTCCCCGATCACGGGCCTCACGGCCCATTTGACCCGGCTAGCAACAGTCTCGAGTCTGGATATAGGTTAAGAGATACCATCTTTGACCCAACAGACACTTTTTCAACACTAGGTTAATGACCTATTTGTTATATGTATCAAAAGTACGATTATCGTGATTACTAATCTTATCCCGTCTCTTATCATGTGTATCACACAAGACTTAAGGATTTGTCTTACATTTAATCAAAGAGAGAGGCGATTAACTGACCAAAAAAAAAAAAGAAGCGATTAGCACACCTAATCCTCAATGATTGAATTAAGGGGCTTCATCGAGATTAGTGCTTAATGATTGAAGATCACGTTAAATATGACCAGATACATACAGTCAATGCTCCTGGCCAAATTTTTTTATGTGATATTTTGTCAACGATAATTCTTTATTAACATAGAAATTAGGAAAGGGACAATTCCATTCGCGGAATAATCGGGCAACAAGCCAATATGAGTACTCTACTCATTGATGCTTATAAGTTATAATACTCAAGTGTGGTGCATTGTTGATCAATAAATTATTACAACTCGAATAGTACTATTATATGACTAAATACTATTTGGATCATTACCTGTTATCCAATGTAGATAAGAGGAAGCGAACATATAAATCGAGTTTAAGGAAATGCATATTATGCTTGGTCGCAACTCATTTATAATTAGGATAGACATCGATTGTCTTTCTATCATACAAAACAATGAAACATAATGTGTGAAAATTGCGATCGACTTTGATAGTGTGACTCTAAAGCCAAGATCTGGATGATTGATGACAATAAATGTATTTAATCTGATTAGCTAATTAAGTACTGATGGTTAATCAGTAGTAGTAGTTACATATTCTAGTAATATAGTGCTGAGCACACTTGATAATGGGACAAGCAACAAGAAACGGTTGAGGAAATGTGAGGAGAGGTGGTTGGATCTTGACTCTATGCATATATTAGTTAACATTTTGAATCCATGTAAATTAATTAGCCGATTCTATCTCATAATTAAACTAATGCCATGTTACCTTTGTCATTTTGTTATATATGTGTTAGCATATTATAATACAGTTTAAATTATACTACCTTAAAAGGTTAAGTGGAAATTGTTGCTATTAATACCTTAATTCAGAGTAGTTTTTTAGGATCGGACACGCTAAGTATTCTCAGATATGGTAATAAACTTAAGAGCAGTCTGATTAGAGCAAACAATTTTTCACAAGGAAACATGGGGCTGCAGTTAATGCAGTCCGCTCTCACAGATATAAATTTTTAAAATGGAAAAAATGGTTTTGTGTAATGACATTAGTAAAAATCCAATGTTCGAGATTAAAACCTACTAAAATGAATGATTGACATTATAACTAATCTAAACTCAATTTTTATTGATTTTATTTTAATCTTAATCATTAAATTTTAATTAGACACATATATGTCATGATGCATATCAAAATCCCTTTAAAACTTGAAAAAAAAAATGATAAAAATATTTTTGACTTTTTTTTATAAATTTATGAGTGAGGCTATAACTTGTTTGGATTTATCAACCGCAGCCTGTGGCCCCTTTATTCCCTTATTCTTAAGGAGCACAATACTACAATAGGGACAAATCTGAGTGATCTACAAAATAGTCAAGTGTCGAGTGTCTTCGACGTACTTTAATTATCATGAAAACTTTACCGAGGATGCTAATAAGAGTGCTATCTATAAGCTAACAAGTACTGTTCCATTTTGATTGTAACTTAAAACAAAAAAACATTTTATGTATTTTTTGATGCGTTCATGAAATATCGAAATCTTGATCATATAATTAGGGAATCAGAAATATTGCTTAGAGGTAACATTAATTTCTTGACCTCATAAACATTTTAGAATTGCTTAGGGGAGTGTATTTCTTGTCTTCCATCATGGAAGCTATTAAATGCCAAAATCAACTTATCTCAACTAAATTCTTATATTCCCCCATTCTATATTAATCGTAACGTTTTTTTATTTAGTTAACCTTAAAAGAATTATAACTTTTTATCTTTTGGTAACCTTTTAACATAAAAAAAAATACCAAATCAATCTCATCTGTTACAGTACATCCACTATCTCCTCTCATAATTGATACAGTAAACTATGAGAAATACATTAATAGGCACTTCTATCATCTGTTCGGATTTTGGATAGAGTTGATTTCTCGATATAATATCAAAACAGACCTTAATAAAAGATCATGAGTTCGATCCTGCCTCTCAATCAGGACTGCTGCAAGAGCCTTTGCGCTTCATCTTGAAGAATAAGAGAATAAGCCCTGCTCAAACTTGGCAGAGGATTTTGTAATAAGATATGACTTCGCATCGGTCCATAGACATCTTTCAAAGCCATCAAAAACTGTATAAGTTGACGATTTTGAGCATGAGTTGCGAATGTCTTAGACTCTCCACAAGAGCATGACGGTAAAGGATTATAAGTCGCCAATTCATCCCAATATCCCTTCAAAGTGTTGAAGTAAACGGTGATTGAGTTGTTGTTCTGTTCTAGAGTAGCAATGGTTCGCTCAAGCGCAAATATCCGCGTTCCATTTGATGGAGAGAATCTGTCATGTAAGTCTTTCCATACTGTAGCGGCTGAGTCGGCATAAAGAACATAAGCCACCAAATCATGATGTATCGAGTTGAGTAGCCAAGAAAGTACCATGTTATTGACACGAATCCAAGCTTCATATGTTGGATCAGTGGCGCTGTTGGCTTTGGAATGGAACCATCAAGGAATCTCAGTTTATTCTTTGCGGAGAATGCTATGATCATGGTGTGTCATCATGTGGTATAATTGTCACCTGTCAAAGGATGACTGGTTAGATTAGTCCCTGGATTATCCGAGGGATGGAGATAGTATGCATTGTCAATCCCGTCAGAAATGGCTGGGCTCGATCCAACTTTGGTGGTCAATGCATTTGTGGTGGCGGTGGTGCGGCTTGATTCTGTCGAAGCCATAAGAGAAAATGGAGGTCAATAGAACCTCACTCCATTATCATAATAAACGATCAGGATAGAAGATTCTATTAATATATATTTAACATAAATCCTATGATTATCGAAAAATTTATTCTTTTTTTTTTTTCAAAATTCTCATAATTCGTATAAATTTTTATGACAGATCAAAATATTTAATAAATATGGGATGAAAGGATGGGACGGTGGGAATATATAGATATGGACTTAGAAAACTTATTGGCAAAAGGCTAGCAAAATCTTCAACGGGGTTGAGAAAAATAGCTGTACTTGGAGTACAACGGAACGTTGACTATAGAGCTTTGATGTTGAGATCCATATGATTATCAAATATACCTCAAAAGTCACCGTTATAGGCCATGCAACTAATAAATCCTCCTACCCCATATTATTAAATATTCATGTCCCTCAAACGATAGTGAAAAAGGCTACCCCTTAATTTCCTCTAATCAATATAGGGCTATCAAACAACTTAGGACCTCTATATTTTCACTTGATCTCCCAATAGTGACTTGATGTCGAAACTAACTATGGTTTTAATCGCGGATACCTTTTGTTTCATATTATATGTAATATTTTATTTATTTGAGTCGTCTCAAAGTATATATAACATATCTCATTTAGTAACTTTTTCACATAAAAAAATATGAAAACGATAGACGATAGATGATAGACCCTACTAATACTAAAAAAATATCCTGTTTTGATCAAATTCTACACAAGTACAACACATATATAAAATCGCGTGTCGGATCAACATGTTAATGAATGCACTTGTCCTCTATAATCATGTTGTGACGGTGTACTAAGAAAACGAGCTCCTGTGGATACGTTTAGAACAATGACATATTTATAAACATCACGTTATAACAAAGAATAAGAGAGTATCGTTTCATTAAGTCGACCTTCAAATATGTTTCGTTTATATTTATAAACATAAATCATTATGCTCAATCTTATTATTCCCTCGGTTTCATTATAATTACAACATTTATTTTATGCACCTCCTTCATCTTTTAACTCCAATTATTTTGAGACGAAGATAATATTTAATATTTTGAGTAGATGTCGAAATTTTGATTATATTATTAAGGAAAATGATAAATTACCAATAAATTAATCTTTTGAAAAAAGTTTAAGCCTTTAACTTGTTCACATAAGAGAGAAAAAAAAAAAGGTCAAAACAAAACAAAGCAGTCGTAGGCAGTAGACAAATCAAAATCCCTCTCAATCTTATTCCCTTGTTGCTTCCCTTTCCCATTTTCCCCCCACCACCTGTCCATTTCATTTCCTTTCCTTTCGCCTCCCGTTCTTTCTCCCCTGCTTTTCTATTTATCATTTCACTCAAAAAACCAACACACACACACCTCAAAAACAGAACACATCTCTTCCCCTCCATCAAAAAAAACCCAACAAACAATCCCCAACTGATCAATGGATCATCACAAGTTCCAGTTCCCTTCGATCTTCTCCCTCGAGATCGACACCAAAGAGCTCGAACTCGACCTCGACCCGATCCCTACTGCCGACATAAGCTACTTCAACCCCTCCGACTGGGACACCTCCATCGACCAGGCCGACCCCTTCGAGTCGGCCCTCAGCTCCATCGTCTCCTCCCCCACGGCCACCTCCTACGGGGTCGACGAGAGCGTCATGATGAGCGAACTCATTGGTCGCCTAGGGAGCATTTGTAACTCCGCTGGCGACAATAATAATAATCACAACAACAATAATAATAACAACTGTAACAATGCTTATAACAATAATGTTATAAGTAGCACGAACACTTCGTGTTATAGTACTCCTTTGAATTCACCACCACGGTCGAGTCTCCGGCCGCCCGGGAATCGGTTTTCTAGTCATCATCATAGCCTGGGATTGAGTCCGTTCGATCCCGGGTTCATGGATCGGGCAGGGAAGTATTCTTACTCGTCGCCTAGGGGGTTCGGGCAGTTCGGGTTCAGTGAATCGCAGAAGCTGGAGTCGGGCAGGCTCTCGAGGGTCTCGAGCAGCCGGTCCATTGATGTGAATCATGTTGGTGGTGGTCAGTTCCTTGGTCTTGATGGTAAAAATGGTGCTGAGTTTGATCATCAGAAGTTTGTCGGGATCTCGAGGCCCTCGTCTCCCGGGAAAGACGAGCTGGGGGATTCGAGGGAAGGGTCATCTGTATCGGAGCAGAATCCGAAAGCTATGGCGGAGATGAATCCGAGGAAGAGGAAATCGAATCCGAGAGGGAAAGGGAAGGAGGTGCCTTCCCCTGTCAATACGAGCAAGCAGGACAAGGTATAAACATTTATGTGACTTTCATGTTACTTTCCCTTTCTGTACTTTACACCTGCAGTACAACCTGTTTGTTCCGCCGTATCTATCTAAAACGTGTTTTCGGTTTAATCTGTGATGGTTAAAATCTAGCTGATGTGATGGCTAAATCATAGTGTGCATCGTTTGGTTAGTTTAACCAATATGTTTATCTGGGACATTAATTTATGCATCAGCCAATGTCTACTTTACTGGTTGAATAGAGTAAAAGTTGTTGAATTAGTGTTGATGGTTCTTTTTCAGGTGGATGAATGGAATGCTAAAAGAAGCAAAGAACAGGTTAAGACAGAAAGCGAGAGCACAAAAGTGAATCGAAGTCGGAGCGGGAGCGCTTCACCAGAAGTTGACGAGAAGCCAAAGGATACCCCGAAGCCACCGGAGCCTCCAAAGGATTATATTCATGTGCGGGCGCGTAGGGGTCAAGCAACAGATAGCCATAGTCTGGCTGAAAGAGTAAGGATCGCCCCGAGTTCTTAGCTCCTCTGTTTGATCTCAGCGACTCTCGTCGGCGAAAAATGTTACTTACTCTGTCTCGTTATAATGTTTGCAGGTCAGAAGAGAGAAAATCAGTGAAAGGATGAAATTCCTTCAAGACCTTGTTCCTGGATGCAGCAAGGTACTAATACACTTCAGCACTTTTTGGCTACCCCTTTTCACATAAAGCTCTGTGAACTGCAAATGAAGTCGGCTTGAGAAAAGTCTCTAAGTCGATTGTGATCGTTTATGTAGGTCACCGGTAAAGCTGTTGTTCTCGATGAGATCATAAACTATGTGCAATCGTTGCAGCGGCAGGTTGAGGTAATGCTAAAGTCCGAGCAAATGATAATAATTCAATGAAATTTAGTTCAGTTATCAACTTGATACCTGTGATTCAATGCCGCGCGAACATGATGCTCCTCTAGACCAAAGTATACGGTCTTTGGATAACCAGTTAATCGCTAGACAAGCCATGTTCAGGTTCCTTATGCTGAATGATCATCTTGTGCAGTTTCTTTCAATGAAATTAGCCGCGGTGCATCCTAGGATGGATTTCAACATGGAAGCTCTTATGTCAAAAGATGTGAGTTCACATATTCTTCTTGTTATCCTCAATTCGGACCAGCCTTCGTCACTAGCTCTGTGTTCTATACATGCTTAGAAACTGATGGCTGTGAGTTTTGAATTTCAGGCGCTGCAGTCCCGTGGAGCGCTACCTCAGCCCAACATGTATGCATTGGAAGCTTCGGCACAAGCACTGCAATACGCATTTCAGGCTCAGCAGCTGCAGCATCTGCAAAATTGCTTATCCAATGGTTCAGAGGTCCCCTTCTCAATCAGTGCCTTGAACAATGCCCTCCTAGGAAACCAGGGAATTCAGTTGCCTTCTGCCGATCCATTCAACAATTCAGTTTCTCAGGTACTACGATCGGTTTAAATTCTGTTGGTGGTTGACAATATGCCGTCATTTCCTTATCTCATGCGTCGACGATTTTCTTGTGATTCAGGCGCCAACGTTTTGGGAAAACAATCTCCAAAATGTTGTTCAAACAAGTAATGTCCAGAATCAAACACAAACGCTACATGGTAAGACCTTTGTTAAAGTTCCTTCTACAACAGTTGTCTTCAAAGTAGTTAATGTTCCTCAAAACCTTTGTTTCCTCATCCATGATCACGCCATGTTATGTGCAGGCCAACTGAAACCGGAGCTATGACAAATATTGGCAATGTTTGCATCATCTATGGCTTCTGATGCAAGGAGGCCGTGGTGTAAATAGAGACACGATTTCAAACAGATTATTTTTCAAGTTTGCTAATCAAATACATCCTTGGTGATTCACTATTCTTTTTTTTCTTAGGTTTCTTAGACAACGAAGAAGATTTCTGTTGTTTAACATAGAATTTTTTCTGTATAATTCATGTAAAACTATTGTCGCGGCGAGCTGGTTTAAGAAGGGATGGAGAGGATGGTTATAGTAGGCTTTTGATTCAGCCTTAACTTCTATAGACCATACGGGTGACTTACCATTCATAAATATATATATATATATATATATATATGCAATAATATCATGTTTCATTTGGACAACATATTGAGACCTGACTCCTACCTTGACAAGGTTTTCTTGTGCTATATCGATTTTTCAGATTGCTTTTTTTTTTTTTTTTTCCTTTTCAATCAAACTATCCCCAAAAGCGGAGCGGGATCATACCAAGCTATGCGCCATGATATGTCGATATTATTAATGAACTTCAACATGTCGATATCATTAATGAACTTCAACGTGCTACAAAATAGACTCGTGTCTATCTTTCCATAACATAAACCTAATGATAGCTTTAGATTCCTCTGACTTAGGGAAATCCACACTATCTTCCAGCTTACAGGAAGTGTTCGGTTAACAAAAAAATTACATCTGCAAACTATGCTGATGTCCAGAAGATGTCGTTGTAATCCACTGCTTCCAAAAGCCATGCCCATTTCATGAAACTGTATTCCCATCTTGGTTCGTAACCCGTGTACCCATTAGCTTTGCTTCATCTTCTAGCATCTTTGGAATCTGATCTATAATCCCTTGGTTGTTTCTTCATCTCCTTTAATGTGCCTGCTTTGGAACGTTTTCCCGAAGCTAATCTCAAGTATAAGTGTTATAGCTCTGTGCAACACCCTTTCTGGCTTTGCTATGATTCCTTCAAAATGCGCTGAGTTCCTTTCCTTCCATAGTTCCCATACAATAGGAAGAGGGAACACATATCGAATGTGCCCTGCTGATCTTCTGATGGATGATAGGCGCCATCGTTGGAGAAGAACTACATAATCCTAAAAGTGCAAACTTAATGTCAGGACGATATTGATCGCGGTCAATATCATTCGATATTAACGTTAACAACTCGTCCGTCCTAATGAAAGCAACAATCTTTCGAACAAAGCACATCATTGAACTTCTTTGCAATGGATTTCTCCATTCTTCTTTAGGGAAAGTCTAGAAAATCAGATGGGAATCATCCTGTAGTTTTAATACTTGATTAGAAACGGACTTGCTCTAAGAATAGGAGTGGAATAGTAAAAACAGAAAATAAACAGGGATGTGATATAAGAAAACAGGGAAATGAAAAAGACAATGCTTTTGTTTCCTTTTGTTAGAATTGAAGGATGAACTGTAAGTTGAATAATTAATCATCAGCAGGAATGCAGACAAAATTGGGTGCTATCAGTGTCCTGTTCAGGGTGCTAGATAATTTAAGATTGTTTATTGGTGATATATCTATACGCTATTGACAGATATAATCCACTTGTCTACAAAAGTATTACGGGATACGGCCGTACATAAGGTCTGATCCACGGACTGCTGCTTGTGACATAATCTTCAGGAACCTTTCTACATTATTGTACAATATTGCCCAATTCACGATACTTGAGATTTACTAGTTATTAAATTATCCGATAACTATGTAAAATTAAAGACCGACTATTATCTTCACCGTGAAGCGAGAAAGTGGGCATAATGGGAACTCAAGAGCCAGCAAAAAGCATCGATGGAGCATCAATGTGGTGGCGTAGCTTGAAGGGAACGAGATACACATAATCTTTGGACATCAAAATCACTCGAAATTTCACGCAGCATTATGTGTGACTGGTGAAGTGGTGACCAGCTAGCTATGGAGATGCGAAGTGGGTCAAGTAGGGGGACAAACATGGACCTGTGAAAAGGAATATGATGTGTGTATATATACCATAATTCATATGATCAGGATGATGATGATGGCATGCATATATTATCCCTGAGCTGGAATTCAGTGGCATGATGGTCATTGATCAACACCTGAAAATGACATCAAATTTCAAATAGGGACTCACTACTTTCTTGATCATATAGGCTTCGGATCTTAATATGTGACATCAGCTTACATAAATATTCTTTTCTTTATTACATGCATCAAAAAGGTATTTTTTTTCAGTGTCAGAGTAGTTGCGATGTTGAGTTCACGGTGTAGAATCCACGCCCACACGGTTGGGGAAGCATTGTTTGTTAGGAAAAATGTTGTCAAGCAGCTGCAAACAAATCCCTGCAGTCGAAACCCACTGTCGGTAGGTTTTCTCAACACTCAGTGAGATTTCGTCTTCTATGTAAGGTTTTTCACACTCAGTCGGGTTTCTTCACCTTCAATAGTCTGGAGTCATTATAGCCCAAGCCCGAGGTGTCTTGTTTATCACTGACCCAACATTTCTTGGGTTATTTATGATCGATAATAGGAGTAAAGCATTTTCCTTATAAGGTCTATTTTCCCCTTTATGCTACAGCAGATGAATCAGATGATCAATTCATCTGCATCAAGCCCAGCACAGCAGCCTGTGGGCTGAATATTTTTCTACCATGTTGCTGTCACATTGTGGTCTCGAACCATAAATTTCAATGGAAAAAAGGCCCGGGGCAGCAAGGTCGGCAGAGGGTAAAGCTAATCATTGCTTTCCTGAGCCAAAAAAGCAGAACATCTTGCTCCCAATTCCAACACACAAACCAAAACATAAAACCAAGTTGAACAATTCAATTCATTCCAGCATTCTTTTGGTCTAACTTTTATAAATACAACGCCATTTTACGAAGTGTGTAAGCTGGTTGTGGTTAATAGCTGACTACGTTGCAACATAGATGCATCTGAAATTTGAAACTTAGAAACTCGAGCTACATTATGTTTAGTAATTAGTATCCACTGTGCATCCTAGTGACAACAAAGACGAATTACACGTCATCGAAGGGTATATTGATCCATAGATATGCTTTTGCATGAAGCAAACAGAATTTGCTGCATGTGCTACAGTGCTTGCTAAAACTCTGCATCGGTTTTGTACCGCCAAAAAAGAACAGAGCCACAGCCCACAGGGATATATCTGCAACATTGTCAACTGAGGATTGAAGAAGTATAATGTTTTTGGTTACAAATAAGTACACCAGAAATAACTTTGAGGGCCATGAAAACTGTAAAATGAGGCATTTCCCATATATTTTGTCATCACTATTGTCATGCATGGTCAAAAGACTGTTTGTGCATCAAATAAGAGTACAAGTTTACAGAAATTTTTTTATTAGTCCTTCATATATCATTTTATTATTGGTTAATAATTATGCAAATGTCAACTATTGGTTTAAATATATCAATTTTTTATATCTTTATACATGATTATTTAAAACATCATTGCTATTATGCATATGAAAGGTTTGAAACAAACCATTAACAAACATGATCAATTTGTTTTAGTATCAAAGACAATCATTTATACCAAATCTACATGTTAAAGGAGTAAAACCAAATCAAAGATAGGAATAAGATAAAAGTTTATGATAACAGATGGACTCAAAACACAGCTATATATAAGAACTATTATCGGTGTCGGTCTAATTAGAATAAATCAATGATTAGGACATATTTTTATGTTCACAATGACAAGGCACTTTCGACATATATCATATTCATACCAATCAATTCCTAGCACTATATTTTAGTCCTGTAGGTGTTATAATGCTGAATCTAGGATTTCCTTATGAATATATAGGTCATTACCATAGGTCCATAGTTCACTAGGCTCTTTCTGTAACTAGTGCAACATTCTTTTTCCATATTCTCTTGTATTAATTTTCCCTGGGCCGTACATATTTACGTACTTATAATATATTCCATCGATCCCAAATAAAAGAAACAAGTTGACCGTACACGATTATTGAAAAATTCGGTTTAATTTGATAAATATAAATGACCCTTTTATTTCGCTGAGTGTGAGTGGGAGAGTAAGAGTGAGAAAATGATAATGGAGTATGATAATTTGATATAAATATAAATAATAAGGATAATTAAATAAATTTAACCTTTAATGATAATGTTTCATTTTTTTTTTTTACGAACAAATTAGAAAAATGGTTTCACTTATTTTGGAACGGTGGATGTAGTCTGCCATATTCAAGAATCATAAAGGGTTTGCTTAACATAAGTTTGATCAGTGTAATCATGACAACGTTGCATTTACATCTCAACATCCGCATATATTTTTTTGTCCATAAATCATTTTACCGATCGTTAACAGTACATGTTATTGTACAAAACTTGAACAAAAACTTAGTATACAAATATCTTTAGGGGAAACTTATAAAGAATATGGTAATAGTATCTATTTTTCCATTTTCTCATTCTCCTTCCGCCCTGGAAAAATTGCAATAATATGCGAGACGTTTTGTTATGGTTCTAAGAAATGTCACAAAATTATTTTTTTGGGTCCAAGTCTAAAATTCTTAACTTAATCTATTATTATTGTTTTACAATATCTTTATACAAATCTATGTTTGATCAATTTATGACGGACTCCAAGTGCGTGTTGTTTCGGTTACTCTTGGACGAAGTGAATAAGAAATACTCCGTACTAGTTAGGAACATGTACAGTACCAGTGTTGAACATTTTTCACTTGAGCAGTAGAATTTTGTTGTCTTTTTCTTGGAATTGATTTGACGTAACGTTTTTCCTAATACTACTAGTAAGATCTGCAAAAGCAAGTCGAGTGTAAACTGGAGCAATAAACATTTACTACATCCGTTTTAAAATAAAAACAATAAATTATTTTTTATATTATTTAATATGTATTTGAATAAGTTTAGTTTTTTTTTTAATAACGTAAAAAAATTACGATATATAATTTAAATTATCATTAATATTTCAAAATAATATTTAAAAATCTCATAACATAAATTAAAATTTATCTCGATCAATCCCATCAAACGATCCTAATTGTTTTAGAACGGCCGGAATAAAACAATAATTTTTTCTATGAAAGTATGAGGAAAAAAGAGAAAATATAATATGAATAGACATATCCACTGTTGCCGAGTCATTTTCAGCAGCTGGTGCCTGGTGATTGATGAACAGAAGGAGAAGGCCATTCAATCAAAGAGATGTTAAACTTTTTGTCCCACTTTTTGTTAAATTCCCCTTTAAGCGTCTTCCTTTTCAAAATACTCGTATTACCTTTTGTAGTACTCCTTCTATATCTTTGATTTTGAAGTTTTTGTTAGAGTTGACTGAGCTCGTGAGGCGATCAAATCGACTTATGACAAATGTCATCATGATAAGACATAAATCATAAAATGAAGTGTTTATAATTGTCGAAGAATCGATTTTATCATAAATTCAAACCGATGATAAGACATTTACTAATATATATCTAATACTCATTCTTACATGAATGTTCAATGAGATATGAAATATAGACAACAAATGATCCAACCCATGATTTCATGTCGTGATTGCTCTAATGACATATCAAGAAATTGATCAATCAAAAGAAAAAAATAAAAACTATTATGTTATAACAGGAGCGTTTATGTTAGATTAACTTTTTCGAAAGATAATCGACGAAATTAACAAAATAATAAAGTATTTTAGAGAGAGATTTTCTTCTCTTAAAAAATGTGTATATAACACCTCATAAATGAGCTCTATTTATAGGACTCAAGGTAACTAATTAACACCTAATTTTTTCACCTAATCAAGGTGATTTGGTCTAATTAATAACTAATTAGATAAGTCCATTTAATAGCCTCAAAAATAGATGAGATCTAAAAAAAATATCTAGATTTAGATATAAAAACATCACTTTTAAAGGAAATTTTAATTAACTAATTATAATATACTAATATATATCTAACAGCAACAACATTGAGCGCTTGGATGAATTTATGTAGTACTATGCGATAGACATTATGATGAAATTTTGCTATTAAGTAAATTACTTATGTAGTAAGTCACAAGTACCTAGGAACTGTTAACTGTTAGGAATTTGGATTCCTACCAAGAGGGAAAATACCGGAAGAGAGAACATCAAAACATATTAGTAACATATAATATACATATGAAAATACAGGACTGATTTAAAATCAGTCAATAAGACTGTTACAAACTGTCATCCTTCATTTCGTGCATTGTCACTTTTCATTCTGTGAACTATATGAGTTGTTGCAATTATGAGCTACCGTTTACATGATGCAGAATGATAGTACACGAGATGAAAGATGGCAGTTCGTAATAGTCATGTTAACTGATTTAAAATCAGACCCACAAACCCCATATACATAAACCAATGAAAATGACAAGTATGATGAAATAATAAGATGGATATAAAATTTCATACGCTTAGAATAGTAGACAATGATATACTCTTTTTAAGACATTAGTTACCTCTTCTTTGAACGTATCAAAGATTATTTTGGGTTTCAGACAAATACGGTTGGATTTTGCGTGAAGTAAATACGAAGACTCACCCTTTGCAATCTGCTTTGAATAATGAGTAATCCGACAAATAAGAATTGGAGATTTTCAATATGAAAATTGGGATAGATTGAAGACTAACTTCATTTTGTTTGATGATGAACCAATATCTATCATTAGCATAACAATGTGTTTTGGGTTTCATTTTTATAGGAAAACTAAGTCTCAAATCTATTAGATTCGTCTATACACAAAAGGATGTAATTATGGGCATAACTCAATTTATAACTGATTTTGCAGTGATCATGGCCACGACACTCCATAGTCACGACCGTGATGTCGATTCACACAATTCTAGTTTTGGGTAATAGCAGGTTTCACGGACGTGACCTTTGCTTCAAGAGACAGGATCGACAAAATCCACTTTCATAGCCGTGACAATTTTATACATGGCCATGATTGTGTATAAAATATGTAAGAATTACTTACTGTCATTTTTCAAAATTATATTATACATGCGTGTAGTTTTTAGGTGCTCAAGCACCATAAGCTCAAGCACGACCCAAAGTGGCGCGGCACGCGTGTGTTTTTAAAATCCATAATACCTTCCATTTAATTCAAGTCGTTATATGAGAAGAGTATCTTGTATATGATCACTCTATTTCCTCCATCATCAGGATAAAGATTTCCAAATAATTTTTTTTTATTGCTTCCTTAACATTGCATCTCGGTAAGCTTTTACACAAATTTATTGTACACATTTTTATGTCATAATTTATGTATTATATTTTACTTTTTTCGTCTCACAAAGAATACAACATATACGTATTTTATATTATTTTATACGTATAAATATAAATTTCGTTTTCATATCAAATCACGTCTGATTGTTCCGTAACATATATTAGGTTAAAATATATAATTTATATAATCATTGATGTTTCATGATAAATTTATAAAAAATCATTAAATACGTGTCAAACTTTATATTGATAGAAATATTCGTTAAAAAAATTTTATGAGACAAGGGAACATGTAATGCTTGCGTCGGATTATATGTCTCTTAATTACACTCCTGGGAGTAAACTCTCAACAGAAACACTTTTTCTCCATTTCTACTTCTTTCGATACGTGTTCTGACATCTCGGCCAGGGATGGATGATTTAATTATTTTTGTACTGCATTCAGAGAGTCTTGTCCTGTAAATAGAATCACCTACATTTCATAGAATCATTAAAGGCCACCCACGCAAAAAAAAATAAAAAATGGAAATTCGGTAAGAGGAGGAGATAGTTCCCCTTGATTTCGGGAAGCCATCAGATTAAATCACTAACTAAATTATTGAATATAGATGGTTTAATTTCAACTAGTAAAATGATTACCAATCACAAGGCTGGTACGGTACAAGGTGGATGAGAATCATGACATGCTCAATTATGATTCAATTTGTCGAATGAAGAAGTGGTTAGCACTTGCTTTTCAAGAGAATCTTTAAGATTGGCAAAGACACTAACTCAACTATGCATGTTCTAATAATATCATTGACCTCTTCTCCATCACCATTATATTTAATCTTTAATATGAAGAGGGTTTGAATGTTTATGTTTGTAAGAATATGAATAATCAAAATCATGATCGACTCAGATTATCTATCAAAATAATGATCAATCAAAATGATTAACTAAAATTCTAATCGATCAATTAGACGACTAAGCAAAATCATGACCGACCAAACCACCAAGGTATCAAACTAATCTATAACGAGTCAAAATGGAGACCAATCAAAATAACTAACAAAAATCGTGACGGAGCACAACAATGACCAATCAAAACCAATTACCAATTAAAATCAATAACCAACCAAAAATAATGACCAATCATTTCTTAGCATTTTATACTCATGCATAAAATTTTGTAAGTGTAATAATATGTATTTCGAAAAAAGAAGATCAATACAGCGTTAGTCATCTAGCTATCACGATCTTAATTTTAAGCGTTGGATCAACTATATTTGAAATTTTCTTTATTTTATTTTTATTTTTGTTTTTGTTTTTTGATACAACGGTTAAAAAGGTCACGGTAACAAGTTGATTAATGCTACATTAACCTCTTTTTTCTATATGTATTTATCAAAATAGAATTAGTCTAATTCTGTATCAAATATTGAAAGATGAAACAACATATCTTAATAATTAAAAGCTCAGATTTTTATCATTACAAGTCCATAAACATATAAACACATACATTAGTCATCATAAAATCCGTTAGACCCAAATGATTAAGTGGAACACTCATACGTTCAAAGGTTAGACCCAAATGATTAAGTGAAACACTTATACACTCAAAACCGATGGTTGAGCATGACAATCCAAAAAACGATCATCGATCAAGGTAACAAAAATAAAAAATAAAAATGATGATGATCGACCCACCAAGGTAACGAATAAAATCACGATGACCGATCGACCAATATGAGGAAACAAAACTATGACTAACCAAAATTATGACTAACTATATAAAAAATGACTAACCAAAAACAAATGACTAATCATTCTCTAATATTATAATAATAATTGATTGATTTGAGAGCATCTACCAAGATTTTCTCATAGAAAAAAGAAAGTGCTATCACTAATAACACTTTCACTATGCTCAAAGAAAAAAGAGTTGCTATCAATGACGTTCTCACAATTCACAAAAAAGTTTCTGAAAAGAGATTAAATTTCACATCTATGAAACAATTTTATAGGATAAGAGGCTGTTTGGCGTTGCTTAAAATAAATAGAAAACCAAAAACACTTTATAAAATAAAATGATTTTTTTTAAGAAGATCTTGAATATTATATTAAAATAATATAAAAAATTATTTTTTAAGGAACTGTTTGATATTGTTGTTGTTTCTGATTTGTTTTTTTGTTTCATTATCTGATACAATAAAAATGTGATATTAATTCATATTTCTCAAACGGATATAATAAAAATAAAAAACAAAAAAACGGATTATTTTATTTATAAAATATTTTTCTGTTTTTATTATTGATTTTTTTATTTATGTTTTATTTATTTGAAAAACAAAAAATAAAAATAAATATTTATGTTTCATCATATGAGTAAAAACAGTTGCATTAGGTTCATAACCTATTCTCCTAGATGGCAAGAGACCAGATGTGGGTTTTTCATGACATGTCACTGTCAAAATCATTTGCCCAAATAAATCAAGATAGCTGCATATTATCATGGCCTCGATATATATAAAGTAAAAAGGAACAAGATTTTGCTGTTCCTTGTATGCGTGGCATGATCAGGAGCTGTCAGCTCAACCTCAAGTCCGATATTTGGTAGTCTAACTACGAATCCATCAACATTGATATCGGATATTCAACTATCATTTGAATGATCGTTGTTTTAATTTATTGAATCCTATAGTCCTATCGAGGAACGCATTCTAAAAACAACTTGTAGCACAGTTTTACCTCATCATAACATTCCGACCAACGTATAAAAAGCAAAATTGTTCTACGAGTCGAAAAAAAGTACTAATAAAACTTGTCCTGGACAAGGCCACAAGAACTGTTGAATGGTCTCCATACAAACAAATTACAATCCCTCACTTAAAAATCCTCGAGATTTTTCGTGGACTATCTTCTCTCGCAACCCACATGACACCAAAAAGGGCAAATAGACATAGCAACTCTCATCGACTTGAACATTGCCCCCTATCATACGGACATTCTACCCCAAACCATTAATTGTATCCAAAAAATTCCAATATCCTAAAAGCACCGAAATACTCGAATAAAGGTCTTATACCTTTCTTAAACTCTCAGGATCGTGGCTCATTCTCTTACATAAATGTCGCAGTCGTTATAAGTAAAGATCATAATGAGATATACACAATGCATAATGAGCATCGCTTTTACCAATGATCACGACGTACGTTACATACCATTCCTCACACACATTATGTAGCTGCATAGTCTGACCAGTAAAGTTTACCTTTCGTCGCTCGTCCCGCCTTTCTCCTTCACTTGACCAATCGCGAACCGGCCCAAACCCCACCTGTAAGGTGGGCAAATGGAAATGAGTGAAATCATGGCCAATAGTTAACCAAACTAAAGCGATGTCGCAACTATCAACTTACACTCAAACTACTATCGACAATCATCTCTCAACAGTCGATCAACAAATTCATTCCTCATGCACTGATGTTTAAAGAACGCCATACGGCTCTTGATAAACGTATATAAAACCAATAGATAAAAGATAGAGTTTTCAAATGATTATCGAAACACGACTGTTCAGACAATTCCAAAGACAACTCATGTGCTCCACATGAATCAAAATTTTGCCATTTCAGGAGAAAAATCCAAAGCTCTAACCCAATTTCCAATGAAGCTTCGTTCAGGTCCTTCTGCATCAAAGGAACAGGGATCCACCTGATCCAAAACCAACCAAACAAAAGACAGAGTCAGAGAGGTGCAGGCAAAATTCAATCCAAAATTCATCCTCAATCTCTTCGTATTCTGATATTCGTCTCCAAAAAGTATCAAAAAAATTTGGCAGAGGAATTTGATTGACATGGACAGATGACAGTGATTGATGGGACTCTACAGAGACTGTTCAAAAAGAAATTTGAATCAGTTCATTTCATTCATTGCAAGCTGCACAATGTATTCAAGAATTCGTCACAAATGGAGACAACAGAGAGGTTATAAAAATATCAAGGGCTCACTGATTATGTATGATCCCACCACCTGGCAACATAGAATTTGCTTCATCCTGCAATTTTCATACCAGATGTTGTAGTTTTCATACCAGGAAACCACGAAGATGGTTCGCTGAATTTTGATAAAATCGGAGTCTATGCAAGATGTAAAGTGTCACGAACTCTTACTTTCCATGTGTGTTCGCCTGAACTACGCTGATCGTTGATTTCAACTTAGGCCGCATTGAGATAAAGATAGGCATCTGCAGATACTTCTCTGGTGATTAGGACTCCATTCTTCTGTGGTTAAGACGATGGATATTGTCCATCGGCACATAGGCTTCCGCAGTTTAATCCTCTACTGCCGCAGCGATCCTCTGCAATAAAAGTTTGCCCAAGCGAGCAGAAAGGATTAGCATCTCTTTCCAAAACCAAACCAGAACCCATACAACAAATTACATGGATGCTATTAGGGCTATTAGTCTAATATCACTAGGACTTTCCTGTGATCAGTATAACATCTACTTTTGCAACAACAAGAACAAAGAACAAAAGATAAGCATGCTGTGTTCCTAAACAGCAACCGATAAAAAGTGATGAAGCAGTAATTTCAACTCTTAGCCTCAATTACATCCCAAGCATATAGCTATTTTCACAATTCATTTCGGATTCAAGCCACCCTTGATGCATAACAAAAACAGAAACCAACATTCATTTCTGACAGGAAATACGATAATAGCATCATGTTCCAATGACCTTTTCTTTGATCAACTAGCAAATGTTCAAATGAAATTACTACACAATTCAATGACCACAGAACTTTCCCCATTTCATTCTTCTGCTCGTTAATTGAAAGACCTTCATAGAAGTTAAGTCGTTACACAGCTTTTACTTTCTAGCAAAAGGGATATTGACAAATATTCCTTGCAGATTATATGATGCACAGATGGACCAGCATTAGCCAAACAAAGACGATTATAAAAGAGAAACATATCATGTGAAACATATCATTAACAGATATCTCGAGCCGCCAGCTTGCTTTACTATGCCTAAAGAGTCGAACCTTTCAAATAATATGCACTAGCTTGGCCGTCACCCTTGTTGAACTATATGGATGTCTTCTTAAACTAGCACATGGTCTATTACGCGTACTCATCCCACGTAAACAAATCTCATACGACATAAACGACGGTCATACGTAAATGAGAACGTCTCATCTTACGCATCACTCATATCTTATGTCTATTTCAGGTAGCTACAGAAAGAATATTGGTGGTGTATTCATAGACCTACAACATTCTCTACCTGAATCTACGTATCTAGCTTGGCCCATGCTAATCTACAGATAGTTGGTCCAAAAGCGATCCTATAAAAGTTCAGGAATGTAGAGCGAAACTCCAAAGCGATTTTGTAGCTGTAAAGAGAATTTAGTACTTGTATTCAGACCAGAAGCATTCTCTATAAGCTCATCCATAATGTGCCTGGTTCCCTCCGTGCTGATTTATACACAGCTAGTCCGAGGTCTAACAGAAATTCGACATAACAACAAACCCAGATCACCAAGTTCAGTGAACTTGCATTGCATTAATCGTGTGCTACACCAGATACTGCAAAAGACCATTTGGCTTGCATGCTTTACTGGAACCTCGAACTTGTATTGTTTTCCACATCCAATCCCCAAACTAGACGGTTATTTAACGCAGTGTCAAGCAATACTTCTATCGATATTCTATAGACTGCAACATGCTTCACTTACCAACCTCCAAGGTATCTTGTTTTCCACATCTACACGTAGCAGATTCAGATTTGGTAATTGGTATAGCGCCATATCGAGATCTACAAGTCCTGTGAGCTGCCATATAGCCATAGCCAAACCTTACTTTAATGAGATATTTTAATCATTGTCTCCAGCAATTTCTTTACAAAAATTCCTGGAAGCTTAAGAGTCACGAAGACGTTAAGCTAGCAATTGCGTTCTAATCTCATGCTACTTACAAATGGCAGGAAGTACAAAAATTCATATCCATGTGAAGCTGTTCTTCACCATCAATAATCATCCCCTTTAGCTAATTTCAGATACTTTCTATTCATAGTCTTTGAACGTGGTTTACCAGATTACTACGCTACCAAGACTGTATGTTGCATTCCCCATTTAAATGCACCATAGCTAATGCAAAAATAAACCATCAAATTTGACTTAAAACATATCAAGATGTCCATGTCTTGTGAACTGCAAAAGAAATTCTGCTCTTGGCCTATCCATAAACTTGCAACAAGCTCTATCCACCACAAAAAGTGAAACTAGTATTCTCTTTTCCGCCAAACAAATTTGCAACGAGCTAGTCCGTTAAGCCATTACACCAAAATTGACAAACCATGCTTACAGTTGTGGGTACAACTCTAGCCAAAAACCTGAGACTCATTTATGGTCAGGAGCACAGAAGACATATCTGCTCCTAACCAGACAATTATCCGCGTCAGACGTTGCATTCCCAATTATGACATAGAACAAGAAGGCAACCCCTCATATAACCCGTTAATTTCACATAATACCAAGCATCACTACAAGCACTGAATTCCTAGATTATGACATTTCCATATAATCACTACCATTGCTCTCAGGTGTCACTGTGACAACCGGGCCAGACCACGTATCAAGGGATGAATCCATAAACTGAACAAGAACCTAAAAAAGTTGCTGCATATTTCTTTCATGTTGTACGCATAGTTGCGCGCATTATGCGCTCAGAGTACTTCATGCAACTATGCAAGTACTAATCATTCTGAATAGCAGAAAAGCAATATCCACAAGATGAAGATAATCATTATCACTAATGTTTTCATATCATTAGAAGTTAGAAAGAATACTATGCAGTTATGACAGCACGTCAGAGTATAAGCAGCACAGAAATTTAGATAGAAGGGGAAAAATGCAAAAAACGACCTTCTGCCCCAAAATCTAGTAGTACTAGTATTTACATACCTGGGAAGCAATAGCTTCGTCAGCTTCTTTGAGCCGTATAAGTAATTCACCTGCAGTATGTATGCGCCGTACGGTCACCGCCATGTCTCTAAGTTGCGCATGAAGACTCACTCTCTTGCAGTTACTCTCTAATATTCCACCATCCTTGGAACGGCTAGAAGCATTGTTTCCCTCAAAATTCACATATCATTCAAGCAAGCACGCAAATCACTCTATTACTAGCTGCAATGCTTCCTTCAGGTCCTCGGAGCATTTTCTCTCAGACATAAAACAGCTTGATTCAAGTTCCATGCTCAACTCACCAGCAAGGGAGAACCACTTGCTTTCCATCTCAGTCCAATGCAGTCCCTCTTCTTAAGTGGTTCTCTTCAAAATGACTAAGAAACTGCATTCAAACTTCAAAGTTGGAGCTGAACTAGACTCCCGGTGATGCATCAATTTCAGAAGACAACTGTGTCATTGACCCTTTAACCAATTAAACAGTATTGTATCATAGCTGAGTTTCTCAGATCCTGGATCATTTCCATTAACAAATATGTCTCGCTCCTATCAAAAGAGTTCGACTTCACTATCTTTCCAACTTCACATAAACTCTTTCAAACTTAATCATTGTCCTCAGCATCTCTGGATGATTGTTTGTATTTAAATGCCTACAAAAATCAGACACTAATGCAAGCAAATGAAAATGTAACGACCACCGAGTTGCTATTTTCAAACATCCATACCTTGTACCTTTCTAGGGACATGAAATTTTTGTCAAGGAATCATCAGTAGGCAACAATCCATCCATATCTTGCATTCACTTGCATGCTTCTAGTCAAATTATGCCTGCAAAAAATAAAAATAAATATTGAAATAATAAAATACTAATAAAATAAATGATTAGGCTTACCAAGAGGAATAGCTGCATAATCTCAGAAAGATTGATGGCCACCAGAACTCATATAACAATTTATCTCCTAATTGGCTCCCACCAGTATTCCCTCCAAAGCCTAGATAATCCGAAATATGAGCATAAAGTTGATTTCACTCAAGCTTAAGCATGAAGAAATAAACACGAACAGTCGAACACTAATAGCATACTCTTGGCAATTATTTTTCAGCACTCTCCACATATAGACACCTATCAAATGCAACTAATTAAAGGTTCGAGTAATGTATAGCCTTTCCTAGCTCTCTCTGGAGATTCCAACTTCTACAACTACTGCAAAGATTATCCTTATCGTCAGCTGCCAAACCAGCATTTTCAGGAAGAGTCCGTACTTCACATCAGACTAAGCTACAGACGAGATAAGCTTAATGTCCAGAGGCTTAATCAAAAACGCGAAACATGAACGTCTTAAAGGAGAAGGACATTGACAATATGGTTAAGCAACATGCTTTTTCAGAAGGCCAAGCTTCTGTAAAAGACTCAAATTTCTGTTGGCATCTTAACTAAAAACTACTTCATGAATGACTTTCAAGGCATGGTGTTTGGCTAATGGCACACTCCATATCAAGTTCCAGTGTGGATTGGACAGTTTAAAAGCTGAAAGATTTGAATTTGTGGCTTCATGCCACCACCACACTTATTCTCATACTATGTTAAAATTTAAACCCTACCAAACTCAAACTTATCATAAGTGACACAAAATATACTTAATATCTTGACAACTATCAATAATCTCCAATACAAGGTGAAGGCTAGCAGCCAGATGGTCATTCAAAGAAAGACCCGATTCACCACCAGGAGGTGATAGCATATGAAACACGACATACTCATTAAGTTTCTTTTGACTTGGATCAGACAGATCCCTGATTTGCTCACTATGGATCTGAAGCATTATTGATAAATAATCTCATAGTGATATGATGAACCAACATTCAGTATGCAGCTGCTTTAACAATTTTGCCACAAGAAAAGAGCACCAGGAGATATATTTGAGCAGCTTGTCACCGTGTTTGATTTGTTCTTGGGATAAATTTTACATAACAAGAAAACGCCATACATTCTGGACTTCCAGTAGGTTAAGTTGAACACCAGAAAACATAGGACTAACAGGGATATCAACCCTTGCTGGTCATTTAAGAGGTTTTCCAGCATCATCGTGAACTTGCAGCTCCTCGCATTGTAAATGCTTTTCCATTGTCTGATGAGAAAAAAAGAACAGAAGATTCACAACACAAGTTAGGGTGACGACGGCCTACAAGAAATAATGACAATGACGAAGTGAAGCTACAAGTCCATAAGTAAAGAACTGCGAAATCCGGAAAACAGTATTTCCACAAGTGGGGCACCAACATGGCAACAAGCTGAAAAATATAGCTGAAAGAAACACGTAGAGCAAGATGAAAGATAGAGAAGGATCCACTTCCATAGTGATAGAGATGCAAATTAACTCTGAAGTGAGTTGCTTCCGTGCCTGCTATCGAGTCACAAGAAAATGTTTACACATTGACAGATAATGAATCATGCAAAAGCTTTTCAAATATCAGTTATTGAGGTTCCCATTTCTTCATCTTTAACCAACAGGCACCTCCAAACTAAAACCCCAACCACAGATTAACAAACTCAAAACAAATGACAAGACGACATTATTCAGTGTCAAAACTCACTAGAAGATGAGGAAGCCAGACAAAGTTAAGCACATGTTATTTACACACAATAGTGATACCAGCATAGCTATTCAGAACAAGTAACATACACAGTAAGATGCTTTTGCTTCCATTTTCCACTTTAACCAACTGCATTGTGGAAATTCAAATTCAAGCATGAGAACCGTAAACAGCTAACCAGGAGAAATTCTCAAGCTACTAGAGGGTACCGCTGCAGTGCACTTAAACAGTTAAAAGTGAACCGATAGGATTATTCTGCAGAAGCCAGAAGGTGTACAACTATTCAGAAGGTGTACTCTTATGATTGATTCACGATCATTTTTCTCACATTACTAACCTCCAGCTTGCCCATGTAGACCCTAAATAATGGATCAAATGATTTAAAAATTAAAATTCATATATCTCCGATATTTATCGTCCTTGCGTTCAGTTCCCAGATCAAAGCAGCCAGTCATATGGGTGCTTTTGGTAAAAAAGTTGGTCACTGTGCTAGACAGCAAAAATGCAGCAACAACATCTGCAGTTAGTAGAATGCAGACAAACAAAAGAACAATCATGGACGCCCAGGAACTGAAGGAATCAGCAATCGAGCAACTCATTAAGTCCCATAGCTTGAACGGAGAGTCGAAGACAAGAAACCAACAGTCATCAGTCATCAGTATGCACAAGTAATTAGCTGACAGGACTAAGTACCACCTCAGGATCATGTCAAGGACAATAGCTGATTAGAGACATGTGATACCGGGGAAAGATGTTGGTTCAGCTCGAGAAGAGATACAATAAATAAAAAAAGTGCCAAATTGCAGTGTCATGGGAATTTTTTATCCAATCAGCAACGATAACAATAACACAAAAGCGCTTAGTCACCACAAAACAAACAAAAATTTGACCATATACTCCGCATGGTCTTCCATATTGTTAATAGCTACTAATATGATCATGGTTCACAATATCGCCCGAATCAACGGATTAATCAGTGAATCGGATCAATTTTTGGCTCCATCGATTTCGATTCACACCGATTTTCTGAAAAATGACCTGAATCGGGCGATTCATATCGATTTGAGTTATCATGCTTTAGAAAAAAAATCTAAAGCATTGAGTTAACATACTCCCTTTCATTTTGTCTTTCATGATATTTCTTACTCCCATGGTCGTGGTAATGATCGGTCCTGACGAAATTCTAGATATTATGAAAGATATTTTGAGGATCATCATCACTCTTTATTTTTCTTATTTAGAAATCATTCAAAATGTATCCAATTAATGATGTTGAATATTTTATGTGTTTGTAGTTTGAACTGCTTAAAGATGTGAAATTATCAAATTAAGACTTCTATAATTTTAATTTATGTTATTTACTTATTTTCTTAATTTTTGTCTCTTCTATGTTGTTGTTTATCTTTTTTTAATCATCTGTTCTCTTTGAAAATTAATCAAAAATTCGGCCGATTAATTATCCAATTCGACCCATTCAAATCTATTCGGGAATTTGACGATTTCGATTCCAATTATGAAAACCTTGAATATGATCATCACGATGCTCTATTTGTGTCAATCTTATACAATTATACTTTCTCATTCGAAAAAATGTAAACATATACACTTCAACTTTCAGAATATGATACTACATTAGTACAAACTTTGATTGCACACTAAGCAGGAAGAACAACTTACAACACATGGGCTTCCGCTGTCCCCGAACACACGTCATCTACGCTGTAGAAGTGATCCCTCCACATGTCTGCAGGAACCACTGTTCTCTAACAAAGCTTTACAGCTATTTTTTGCAGAAAGCATATAAACTTTCGTCACGCGGAAATCGCACCTGAACATCTAGAGCTCTCCAAACCTCAACTCCTTCAGCAGTCTCCCCAGCAACAAACAACCTGTTCCCGCCAATGCAAAGAGAACTTACAACAAATGGGCTTCTGCTGTCTTTCCAACACTCATCGTGTATATGGTAGATCTAATCCATCCACATATGTCTACAGAAACCACAAACTCTGGTCACAGTGCAGAAACTGCACCAGAAACCCTGGAGCTCTGCCAAACCTCAATCCCTTCAACACTCTCCCTAGCAACAAATAACCTGTTCCCGCCACCACTGCCTTCTATTTTTGTGATCAACCCCCTCTTGGCATCCTCCACTCGAATCCACATAATTCCTCCTATACTCACAGAGCAGAAACCACACCTGAAAGCCTAGAGCTCTCCCAAACCTCAACCCCTTCAACATTCTCCCTAGAAACATACAACCTGTTCCCGCCACCACTGCCTTCTATTTTCGTGATCAACCCTCTCTCAGCATCCGCCACTCGATCAACATAATTCCTCCTATACCCACCCACGCCATTCCCTCTCGACCACACCTCCAACCCCTTCTCTCTCCCCACAAACACCTGCTTCTTCCAACAGCACACAACACCATCACCACCACCAACTCCGCCCGCCTTCAATCCCTTATCCGGATCCTCCAAATACACCCATGGATCGTCCCCAAACATCCTCATATCTGCCAACCCAACATCCCCGCTCTTCGAACACACCTTCGCCACAACCCCATCCTCCGCATCCACATCCACATGGCACATCGCATCCCCGAACCTACCACTACTCATCCCAGACCCTGGCTCACTCGTCTCCCACACCACATTCCCACTCCTCACATCCCAAACCCTAACATACCCCGCAAACCCAAACGCCCCGCTAGTAACCCTACTCCCAACCAAAACCCCCAACTCCGGCACCCAATCCAGCTTCCCGGGAGCAACCTTCTTCGCCGCATGCCCCGTCTGCCTCCCTATCTCCCCGCTCACCCTCATCGTCTCCTTATCCACCACAAGCACCGCATTCTCCCCATGCCGGCAATCAAACGCCGCATAAACACAGTCCTCCCCTTCCTCAATCGCACTCACTTTCGACTTATATATCCTCGGATCCGTCTTATCCGTCCAGTGAACCGATCCGACATGACATCCACTCACCACTCCGTAAAAATGCATCCCCGCCGCCGCCTCCGATCCGACCGCCACCATCCCTCCCGAAACAGTTCTAATCGAGGTGATCAAATCCAGATGAGTACGGCAAGTGTTCAAATGAAACAATGCATCATCGTACACCGAAACCAGTCCGCCGTGAGCAATCGTGATGGAAACACGCGAAACGCAATCTCCGGCGGCATCGAAGGCGGAGACGAAGGGGTGAGAGGAGGGGACGACGGTGGAGGCAAGGGAGGCGTCGAGGCCGGAGAAGGGAGGAGGGGAGAGGGAGGCGCGAAGGAGGGAGTCGGCGCCGTAGAAGGTGGAGTCCGAGAGGAGAGGACGGAGATTAGAGTGATTGTGGTGGTGGCGGCGGAGGAGGGAGAGGAGAGAGGAGAAGGAGTCGGGGTCGCGGTCGATGAAGATGGAGTGGGGAGAAGAGGTGTGGGAGAGGACGAGAGTGGTGGAGGAGAGGGTGGTGGTGGTGGTTTCGAAGTGGCGGCCGCCGACGTTAAGGTGAACTTGGCGGTGGTCGATTGGTGGCGGATGTGGTGGTGGGGTTGGATTTTCCATCGTCGACGGCGGCGAGGTCGACTGACTGTTGCTTGAGGAGAGGGGAGAATAGTGCGAGGATTTATTACCAAAATGATTGATGTGTGTAATTATTTAATTTTAATTAATTTTTAATTAATTTTTTTTAAAATTTTATTTATTTTTGATATTATTAAAAAGACTTATTTAATTAATTATTAATTAGATCTAATTATCTATGAAAGAATTAGATGTTAATTAATTATCTTAAGTCTTATAAATAAGTTCATTCGTAAGATGTTATGTAAACATTTTTAAGAGAAGAAAACATTTCTAAGAACGTTAATTAGAAACGATGAAAATTAACGTTAATATAACGCTCGTCGTGCAATTATAATTATTAACGTTAGAACGTTAAATACGAACAGTGGAAAGATAATAATAAGATGATGTTCGTTATTATGATACAATTTGGATGTACAAACGTTAAACTTAACAAAAGAACTGAGTTGATATGATGGGACGGTAATTAAATGAAAGATAATTTTATTATCGATAAACGTTGTATATAAGTTATGGCGAAACAACGTTAATTTATTCGGATAATTTGAGAGATATTTGTTATCAAATATTATAAAAATAAATAAAAATTATCCCCTAATTAAAAATACGTGGAACTCACATGTTTAAAAAAAAATCCCCCACACAACTCTATTTTTCTTCCTCCTCCGTCACCATCCATCTCCATCCCACCCACTCCTTTCACCATCACAACCACTCATCATCTCGCCATCACCATCAACCTTCCGCTGCCACCGGCCACCGGAGCGGCTGGAGTCCGCCAACTCCATTTCCTGAGCCGCAGCTCTCCTTCGTCCTCCTCTTCTTCAGCCTGAACCGCGAAGGTCACCAACATCATCATCATCATCTTGTAAATCTCATAATCACCATTGTCTTCACCGTCGGACCATCGTGGAGAGCACTCATTTGTCATCAGAGACTGCCAGAGCTCTCATTCACCCCCACGACGACGACGACTACGACGAGGAGCGTGGCGATGGTTGTAGGACTACGGCTTTCGGCAATGAGATTCAACGACTTCCTCTCTCGTACACGTTAGGGTTGTTATATTGTGAGGTAACCTAACCCCTTTCCCTTGCATCTACTGTTGCTTCTTCTTGTGGAATCAGAGAGTTCCATGTCCGCTTCAAGGTTCCTCAAATCTGAAATTTGTTTCTTGTTTGAGTTGGGTTTGGGTTTGGGATTCTTGAACTTGTCTTGGTGGTTGGTGCTGGTTCAGTTTTTTTTTTTTTTTTTTGAATTTTTCCGTTAGGAAAATTGCTATATTGTTTTTTTAAAACTGATTTTGAATTCTAGGAATCTCATGACAAGGTAATTGTCGACATATATGCTCTGCGTTGTCTCGACTATGGTGTTTTTCTTCTCTGTTTTAACGAATTGCTATTTTTGTGTATGCACAGGTTTCATGTGTTTTTTTTTTTTTTTTTGTGAGTCAGAGCAGTGGGCATGTTGCCATACACCTTACTAAATCGGGTTTCTCATTTTATTGAGTCTGACCAATTCATATATCAACTCATTGGAGGCCACCATCCTTCACTAACGTCAAGACCTTCTTGCTCATGAATTTTCATACTTAATTTGTACTCAACCTATGGTATAACCTAAGTGTTCACTCTCTGGACATACTTTATTTTCCTTACACTTGTCTCCTTGTACAGTTGAGCAAGTAGAGCGGTTTACATCTTAAAAGCTAATTGGTTCTTACCTTTTGTTACAAACTGATATCTTGTTGGCTGGGTACCCGCTTTGAGCGGTTTGTTGAAATAACTAGTTGTCCTCCGAGTTTCTAGCGGGTACAGTCCAGTGTTCCTCTTGTGCCACCCTTAAGTTTCATCTTTGCAAATTCCAAAGTACATATATACATCTTGTTACCATAACTTAACCTTCAGTTTGATGTCTTTGAGTCTAGGTTATAGTTTTAAATGTCTTTGCTTCCATTTCTCTTTTCTAAAAGTATGATTTCCACTCCACTAATATAAGTTTATGATTTTATTCAAGTCAATTATACAGTTCATAGTTTAAGAAACTACGAGGAGGGTGATTTAATTTCAATCTAGTTATCAAGCTTTGGTGAACTTTAATATTGATATTATGACTCTACAACAGTAACCATATCTTAACAAAAGTTGTTCTTAACGTCTTTATTTGGAAATTTTAATAAAGTCATAATGGGAATCATTGACGTTATCATGAAAAACCAGCTGTTAAGCATCATTTCTATCATTCCTTGAACACACTCTATGTGTCGTGTTGGTTGAGTTAGGGTGACGGGCAAGTGGAGACTAAAGCAGCGACTTGTCTTTTTCGTGTGCACGCAACGGCACTGTGATGCCATGGGTGGTTGCGCCACCGGACAACTTCTGTAGAAGACCCGAACATGTCCATTGGGTCTAGTTAATCCGTTGGATCATGTATATTGAAAATATGTTTGAGAGAGGCTTGTTCTGTCAATTGTTAAATACCAATGATTATCATCAAAGTCGTTGGATTCCGTTGTTTCTTCAAAGTTTAGTCTTGTGAAGTCGTGTCTTAATTGTCAAATAATAACACAAAAGAAAAGGCGCATACAATGGATATAATGTAATTATTACGACACATAAATTTATCATAATATTATTGTTTAACTAATATGGCCTTTTCTTTTCCTTACTTTCCTTCGGGGGTTCCTTCAGGGGCGCTTTTCACGGTTTGCCATAGTCGATGAAGAACCCCCTGAAAATCGAACTTTTCTCCCTAGGTTATTGTAATATCCGAGAATTTAAGGAAATTTTAAAATGAATATATAACGTTACGATTTTTAAAATAAATCGTGCTTAAAGGTTATATATTTAAATATAAGAAAATATTTGATTAATTAAATCAAATATGATGATGAAATATTTTGGGATGATTGGTTGAACGCGTCAATAAACGTTACGAACGAATAACGTTACAATGTTATAACGTTATAAACGTTGCGCGTAAAAGGCTAGCGATTTTAATTCCAAAAACAATGGATTATGACTCAGGAGGTCATATTTTCATACACGGAATAAATCTATCGATGCAAATATATTTTTCATGGATTAATATTATGAAATTTGGGTGAATAATGGACTGAACGAGACGTATCGTGCGACGAAACGGGGTATTTCTCACTCACACATACTCAACCACCTCTCCCACTTCCTCTCCACTCCCGCCTACTTCCACCACCACTCTCACCTCTCCCACTTTCTCTTCATCACTCCTGCCTCCACCAACGCTGCCACCAGCCAATCAATAGCAGCCGCCTCAGCCATCATCTTCACCATCCACCACCACCAACGCGAGCATCATCATCTTCATCGTTTCATCATCAATCCATCTTCACGATCATCACCATCACCACGACGCCGTGAGAACAAGGACAGCAGCGGGCCGGGAAAAAGATAATCGAGTGTGATCGTGTGTATTAAGGATAATCGATAATCGAGGTAACCTCACTCGTCTGATACACCTCTTTTATTCGTTCACACGATTCAAACACGTCCGTTCATGTTTGAGACGTGTTTATGTTGTGTTTGATGTGTATATATTGGTTTAGATGCGTTGTGGTGTGAAATGAGGAATCCGATATCGGATAGAGAGCTTTCCTGCAGGTTCTGGGCAGAGAACCGTCGCGTCCGGGACCATCCTGCGTCGCGGCCGCGACGAGGGAAAAATTGGGATTTGGCTCCACAGTATCGTCGCGGGTGCGACGCCGCGACGGCCTTCTGGCCAGAAAAGATACATTTTTGTGCTCCGAACCTTAAACCTAAATTCGTATTTGAAATATATAACACCTACGCATGGAAATATAACGTCAAAAGTGATTGAACGATCACGTTAAAAATGTGGTGGGATATTTGGGGTTGAAACGAACTAGAGTACACCCTTATAACATATATACCCTTAAAGAAAATAAATAAAAGTGACCGCTAAATGATTAATGAAAAAAGAAATGGGGGATGTAGAGCATAGTTTCACTATACATGTAAACTAATGAAAAACAAACGAATAAGAAATATCGTCTCCTTGAATTGATAAGGATGACATTAACATCCCTTGTGGATCCATTGGATCGTTGGTCGTTTTTCTTGAAATTATTGAGAAGGTCGAATATTGTGTCACTTCTTCGATCCATTGCGTTCATCTGTTTTCCTTGAATAGCCTTGATGGCTTGAGTTTGAGTCATTGCACTCCCGTATTATACTTTGAGTCATCGTCACGGGTGAAAACTACCTAGGGAGCGATGGACATCTCCCATCCTCTTTGCATGCATGCAGCGGGTTCTACGCCGTTGTGACGGGGCCACGGTTGTTCTCGGCAGGAAGATTCAAATTATTTCAATGCAAACAAACGATACCTCATTGAATGCGCACAAGGGATGCAAGGCGACGCACAGAGTAGGCAGGTACGAAAAACGGAACCTATTGGGTAGCCCGACTGACGATTGACACTTTATCTTATCTCTGTACTCCGAGTCGGTCATATCCTTAGAGTTGTCGCTGCTTTTAAGTCGAGTCATGAACCCTAAATTAATGCAAAAGAAAGGAATGACTCTTAAAAGTGAGACAAAGTCATATAAAGCAATGAGAAACGATGTTGTGTGATATGACACCCATATTTTTCTATATATATAAAAATATTTTAGGGACTTTCGGCGGTCGCCATAGCCGTTAGTGGAAGTTTCCTGTAATTGAGATTTATACACCTGAGGTTGCTGAGTTTCATTTGCTCACGGTTATATTTTTCAATTACAGGTATGTCCCCAACAGCACCTGAAGGCTCTTAGTGTGAGCTTGCATGCATATAGACGAAATCATGTACTTTGGATATTATGACAGATCAGATGTCTATATCGTTTAAATGTAATAAACGATCTGCATAGCTTCCGCTTAAATGTTGTAACAAAACAGGTATTTTGGACTGTAAGCTTTGAATTCGGTAACTGTTTATAGTTTCTTGACTTCTGTACCCCTAAAACCCATTCGGTTTGTTTAGCCTTGTCACGGATCGGGTCCATGACGGCATAACGCTCACATGTCTTTCGGCGCGGAAAGTCGGGGGTATTACAGTTACTGAGCTTATTACTCACGGATTAAGTGTTTTATTTTCAGGTGTGAGTCGAAACGAAACTGGAGCAAGTTGAAGCGAGCTTGCATAGCATCTAGAATATCTCACCTAATTTTAAATAATGTGACAACTTGACAATGACTACTGTAAGATGATATGCAATAATTTAGATGCTGGACGATGGATGTATATTATCTTAACTTTTGAAAGATGACTGTATAATAAGCTTATTATTGAAAAATGTATTGTAAAATAACATGTGACTATTCTCTGAAATTGTAATGATATGTATAAGTAATTTCCCTTGAATTATATACCTAAAACTCAGTGGAGTTGTTTGTCCTTACTATGGGTTGTATCTATAACGGCATAACGTCACGTATCAGCTGAGTTGGAAACCGGGACGTTACAACAAGAGTCACGTGGGATGCCTTCAGTTCGTGAAAAGCATACAATCTTATATGAAGATAATGCAGCTTGTGTTGCACAACTAAAAAAAGACTACATCAAAAACGACAGAACAAAGTATATATTATCAAAACTCTTCTGGTCACATGATCTTCAGAAGGATGGGGTTATCGATGTACGATAAATTCACTTAAGTGACAAATTGACAGATTTAATCATAAAAGTATTACTGGGACCAACCTTTATGAAGTTAAGGCACAAGATATGAAAGAGAAGGTTTAATAATGTTCTTGAACAAAATTTTAAATGTTTAAGGGAATTTTGTTTGAGGAAAATATTATACTCTCTTTTTTTCGGCAAGATTTTTATCCCATTAGATTTTTTCTGATAAGATTTTAACGATTCAATCTTAATAGGTGATAAATACATTAAGAAGGAGTGTTAATAGTTTAACTACTTTGTTAATTCCGACGTTTATCGTTCGACGAAATCAAATCGGATATATTGACGAATCAATTCAATCGGTGAAAGCACTTGTTCTGCAACATAATGCGTATTTTATAATGTTTTATTCTAGGAACAGTTTGATGTTGTTTATATTTCAGATTTTTTATTGTTATTTTATTGATTCATGAAACAAAAGTATTTGTTTTTGAAACGGATGAATCCGAAATATAAAATAAAAAATCATAAAAAATAATTTTTAGTTTTCATTTTCTATTCCATCTTAGTAGAAAAAAATCAGGCAAGACTTTCACCCTACAATGCAATATGTGGTTAGAAGCTGGTAAAACGGAGACATCAAGCACTTCCTTATTTCATAAAACCCAGATCCTTCCTACTATTATTGACATAATCATAGTTATCTAACCACCCACCATCCTTAAAACAAAAAGAAACAACCTTAAGAAACTTGGAATCTTTAACCCTAGTCTTTATGCAGCCAAGAAACTCTAAACGATATCTGACAATCAAATGTGTTATTTGAGCCTGCTTCTTTGATCTGTTAAGACCACATGTATTCCATGCTCTAATAATCAAGTAACAAAACCAAGGTCCTTCCTCGGCTCATGAATTAGGCCAACGTCAGCTTCTCCTTATCCCTAGTCTTCGCTGTCCTCATCGAAATACGTAGACGATGATCGTCATAGGAGTCTATATCCCGTCACTAGAGTAATCGCCTCTCATTGCCTCTAACGTCACCAAAGTAGCTTTTGCTTTTTTTTTTTCGTTTTTTATTAATATAAAGTTTGACTCATGTTATATATGGATCAAGCAAGAGACCTATTAATGCTAATGTTGATTCATGAAATGCTAATGTTTATTCAAGAGACCTATTAATCGCATACATATAGTGAGACAATTAAAGATTATTTTAAATAAAAACGAAATCTCGTATGCATTCATATCAAATACTTCCTCCGTTTCATGTATTTTACAATATTTATGTATTTTATATTATTATATATACATGAATATATATTTCATTTTCATATAAAATCACATCTGATCGTTCCACAACGTGTATTACATTAAAATACGTAACTTACACAATCATTGATGTTTGACGATAAATTTATAAAAAAATTGAATTTGATCTTCATTACATACCTATCAAATTTTAAATCAATATAGATATCCAATTAAAATCATACAAAATAAATGAGACGTATGAAGTAAATGTGAGGAATGGGGTAATGAATAAGGTATCTCATCCAAACACACAAACCCTGAAAGGAAATTCTTATCACGATAGGAACCGCAGATAAACCCTTCAGCCCAATCCCCTTTGCTGCACCCGCCGCCGCCGGCCGCCGGCCTCTTCCCCTCCTCGGCGGCTCCTCTTCGGTTCCCCTGCTCATTCATCCCTGCGACGGACACATCTCCGCTAGCTTATCCGGCAACGTTGCAATAATCTCTGAATACTTCGTCTGTTTTTCAGCTCGTGCTCCGGCGTCGGCGGCGAAGCTCCGGTGACTCGCTTTTAGGGTACAGGACAATTCTTTCCGTTTCTTTTCGCGTAATTGTGATAGGTTTTTTCGACTTTGTTGGGTTATCCATTCATTTGATTTTGGAAGCGAGTGTTGTGAATTTTGATACTCGATGGTTACGGCACTTGAATTGGGGCTGTGAAATGCGTTGGTGTTGCTTGTTGAGGCGTTTTGTTGAGTGATTTGATGATTTCGATGAGATTGAAGGGAAAGAGATTGGTATTTGGGTTCATTTCAGGGTCAAAGGAAGGTTATTGTTGGAAAATGAATACTTGTTAGTAAATATCATGATTGAAGTAAATGAGATTGAAAGAAACGATTCATGAACTTGGTCGGAGTCATTTGTTTGTATGTTCTCGCACCTTTGTGGATAGGCGTGTGGGATAGGGTCGATAAGTTGTTAGTTTGGATGTCTTCTATGAATGCCGTGGTAATGGATGAGGTTATAATTTACGATCAGATAGTAATTCACTCACTAGCTATCGAGTTGCATGAGAATTTTCTCTTTCCTCAAATATCTGTCTTTGCTTCATTATAAAGCTGATAGTTTGTACTTCGTCATGGGGCGATGCAACCGAGAGCAAGTGTGAAAGGATATCGACATTGTTTTTATTAGTGTCATGAATGTGGCTATAAGTTCTTTCTTGAATGACTCTCTGTTTGAAGATATTGTCATCGTCCTTCGGCTTTTTGACATGCTTATAGTATCCTAGTTTCTTAGATTGAGCTAGGGAATACTCCTGCACAAAACACAATAAGTTAGCACAAATTGAGCTTATCGGAACTTTAACCTGTAGAACTTTTGTATAATTTGCGGCTGAAGAAAGGCTAGAAAGTTGCCCCAGACAAGGCCTTAGACCTTTCCCTATTATCATGTTGTCCCACATGAAGATCTAAGATGGCTAACTTATATCATGTGGTGTACTATTATGCGATTTAAATCTCAAAGAATTCAGTGCTCGGATATAGCATGCTTTTAGACAGTGAGAATATATATGACCATAACAATGAGCTCAAAGCATCATAACTCAGCTTTCAGGTTTCTCAG
>JAOVYX010006643.1:0-67361 GCA_035668315.1 Drosera spatulata | reverse complement strand
ACATAGATCCATTCAATGATAAACTATTAGAAAATTCTACATGTCCATGTCCAAGGCAACAAAGAAACGAAATTAAAAAGAAAAAACACTCAAGAAAGAACAATGTGCATCAGGATTCATAACTTACTTCATAGAGGCTCAAACATGTGGCAGAAGATGCTCAAAAACTTGAGACACAAGAGATTGCACTTGAGGAAACGAAGAGGCGAATAACTAACCAATAAAAATGCCAAAGGGTGGCAACTGGCAAATCTTTGCAGAGAAGACCTTAAGTGGATATCTGTTTGTATCTATGTGCTCATGTAACTCTTTTCCAAGTTATAAGATGCAAGCGGGGAGCAGAAAACAAATAGGCAAAGGACTAAAAGGAAAGAGAAAGATTTATAAAAAAAGGCAGGATCAGAAAGAAAAACTTCAATGAAGCAAATAGTTTAGTTTTAGAAGAAACCAGCATACCAAGAGATATTGTCTTATATGTACATGTGACAACCAGTAAAGTACAAGTCCATAAAATCATGTTCAGCATGCATTAGAACAAGCCTGTAGAATAGACCACCCCTGTGGTCATGTCAACGGCCACAGAAATGCGGCTTCACTTTCCAATCTCAAATAATGCATTTAGATCGTACGATATGAAAAAAAGAAAAAAAAAATTCTGATATGGCATCGTACATTTCTCAGCAGAGAGACGTGAAGAGGATGACCATCTTAAACTCATTACTGAATAATCCAAGACAATCGGAATCCAGCACAGGAAACCAAATAAATCAATCCAATATAGGCAAGGATCGCCCCCATGACGTATTCACAAAGCTGAAGATATGCTGCCAACGGAAGAAAAACAGAACTTCCACAAGAAATACAAGTTTTTCTTCCATAACAGTTTCACATAGAAGGCCAGACAAATATTGCCACTCACCCTTTCAAATGGTGCTCCTGTAGTTGTGCTTGCAGTTGGTGATCAGCTAATATACCAGATGAGCCTAAGGCTGCAAGCTTTTCCTTCAGAACAGATGCTGCAAAAACAACCATGAATTATGAAAAGAACGATGTCGGGCTGTGCAGTTTCGGATGCAAGCAGACTTTTCAAAGACCACGACTTTTTGCAAAACAGCAGATTTTGTTGGTACCCTCCAGACCCAGATCCATTCAATTAGAAAATCCTAAGATCTGGGAACTTCTACTTTCATCTCGATCTGGGAACTACCCTTAAGGAACAAAGAGAGAATGCAAGAAGAAACTGATAGCTCAAGCTGCATCTAGCTGGTGTAGGCTACTTATTAAGTACCATATTGTAGTCCCAGAGAGAAAGGTACAGTCAGACAATTAATACCTCACAAGGGTTTCTGCCGTCAATTATGCATAAATTGGAGACATTTCCTCTAGAAAAGGCAAAAAGGGCCGTCAAAAGGAAGCCAAATAAATCACCTGATGATCCCTTTGCACTTTGCAGAACAGCAAACAGTTGTTTCCTTCCTTCCCTGGTGAATGCTGCTTTATTTTTTGCATCGTCTCCACCAGTCATATTCTGTAGAGAGGAAAAGACATCACTACTAGACACCCAACCCATAAGCTCGAAAAATTACTGCGATGGATATACTCAACTGCAAATACTAGTGCCGCCATGTTCAGTTTTGGGTGAACTTCAAAAGCCTTAACCCATGGTAAAGGGTAAGTAACTTCTCCACCCTGCTGAGACAAAATTCGAGGAATATCTATGTTCTCTATCGCTGAAACAAAGATTGGTGGTAACTTCTGTTAGTAACGACCTCTGCCATGTAAGCACACCTCATCAACAAGGCTCATTCAAATTTGTGGTGTCAATCTCAAGATTGAAAATTTATATGCTTAAACATCACTTTGTCAACCTCATCACTTTGTCAATCGTAGCGTTAGATTATTGAAAGAATTCAGAGAGAAAGACATCTAACCAATTTACAAGGTAACAACAACGAAAACAGAAAATAGATACAACAGTGGCTGTCACACGTTTGCTGAGTCATACACGCATAATACTTGAATGCATAATACTTGAAAGAAGCACACAAGATGAGCTAACTAACCAGCTGACTCAAAAAAGTTCGCTTGAGCGGGTGGTTTATTGGGATTGAGAATCACGTGGGTTCTCCAAACTTGAAGAGAACCATCCTTGGATAAAGTAGTCAACGACCTTAACATCGGAAGCCAGGAAACAGATGTGATTGCCTGGGAACCAATTTGTGTTCTGAAATCAAAACCACCTTCAGTTGATTCAGAAGAATGCTAAATTGCTAATAAGCTTATATTAGGACTCAACAAGAAAATGATCTAAAAAACCTATATGCGCAATAAATTACTGATGAACAATGATGAGTTTCATAGGTATAAGCTTGAGAATTTTCAAGGCTCAATCAACAGCTTCTAAGTGTTACAAATCCTTTACGCAAGCGCCAACAGTAAAGTACAAGCAATGCATCTGACTCTATATTTACTCTAAGCCCGTCGTTCAGTTTGCTTTTGGGATCTTAACTTTGTGGGCATGTAGAATAACTTACATTCCTATCAAACTGGGTCTTTCTATTGACACGTCCCAAGCCAAGAGTGTACCCCGACGATCACCGACAAAAATCCATTCCAAAGTTGGATGAAATGCAAAGGCACCAGCACCTAGAAGCTTGATAGTGTTGTCAACTGTAAACAGTGAGAACAACAACAGATAAGAAACAACTGAGACAAAATGGTAACGGAAAATATAAGACGAGACAGTAGAAGGAGAGAGCGAATGTTACTCCAGCCTCACGTTGGAGAGTATAGAGGACAGCATACGTATGAATGTTGTATGCTCGAATTAAGCCTTCTGCATATGCTACGTACTGAAATTCAAACCCTAAGATTAATTTTTCATAAACAGACAGTAGAAAGAAACGCTTCATCTCAAGGGAATAGCTGTTCACCGATATAAAGCAAAAGAAAAGTACCAGGACTGGCAGCCGAGGATGGCAAGCTAGGTTGACGATGGGTTTCTTCAGGTCTGTCTTTATTTTTGTGGGTGCCCTGCCTCCTTCTACCGTTCCAACCACTATATGCAAACCGCAAGTTGGTTTAGTAATCAAAATGCGAGCCATCATAGACAGCTAACAGAGCCTTTGGCACAAGATAAGTTGAGGTGAGCTACTTAAAACACATTTGATGCACCCATGTAAATTCAAGAAGGCACTAACCTGTTACACTCATCCTTTTATGAAATCCGAAAAACACCAAAGGTTGGAGAGGAGTCAAAGCTAGATGAACTTCGGTATCAGAGGAAATAGGTTCCATTTTCTTCTCTGGTGAATGCAAAACACAAGTTTGTTCACTATCAAAATCGCAGGATCTGATGGTGCAATCCTGAAAATTGAAGCGAAACAGGCAAACACAACCATAAACGAAAAATGAGAAGCCATCATAGAAAAGAGAAAGAAAGAAAGAAAAAAAAGGCTAAGCCAAAAAATTTTCTCTTTTTTTGGCAATACATGGCGACAAGTTTCAGGAGACATTTATGTGGAGAGTACCAATAGGATCAAATGTTCTTATTTCTTAACACCAGTCTATTTCTCTATCTATTTGTTTGCATAAGAGAATGGGCACAAGTATCAAATCACTCATGCTGGGGGTATACAAAAAACAAGCCTCAGGAAACACTATGCCATTTCATTTTCAAAAGTGGACATACTGTCCAAGCGAGTACATAATTCTGACAGCACTGCATGTATACAAGACTGTTTGCAATGTACGAACCTCAAGTATAGCAATGACTGCATGGCCGCTTGTTGGGCTGTAAGACATACGAACGACGGGCGAACCAATATCAATAGTAGAGATTTTGCACCCAGTAATGGCATCCAATTCTGCATCATGAAAATGAGCACTAAGATTCTATTCGATATCATAAGTAAAGATACGAGTTGAATATGTTTGCAAAGAACTTGAATCAAAAGCATTTCAGCTTTATGGGGCTCAAAAATTCTACTCGTATTTGCATTTCAACGAGACCCTTACAATGTATGTTAACATTCATCTTACAGTAAGTAGTCTAAAAGATAATCCTCCAATATGATGTTCTAAAAACTGGTGCTTCAGCCTATCGCAGCAGATGACATCTACACATCTCCTTCCTTGTCTATTTTACTCGTATTATAAACATTTTTGTAGCTTCAAGGGTCCTTTCTTGGTCTCTACCACGTATTCTACCATATTTGTCATGCAACATATTAGACATCACTACATTGCTCTCCCATTATGAATTTTAGATCAAGTATTAAATCTCCCAAAGCAGCTTTCGATATTGACTCCGTTTCCAATCACACACCACTCCGCACTTCAATTCGCTATCCCGACCCCAAAAATCGAGATCAACACTTCTAACACCCTAATTCCGCATCTCCATTTCCGCAACACAAATAACAGCACAAAAAAATCACCTATAACATAATTTCCAACGGCGGCAGCAATCAGAGCCTGATGAGGATGAAAAGCGGCGGCATGAGGCTGCAACGCCCTCGCTTCTCGTCCCACGTGTCGCAGATCCAGGTGCTGAATCGTCGACCACTCCATCGAATCCACAATCTAACCGAAATCAAACTGCGAAAAAAAAAACAACAAATTATATGTTTCGGATCCAATAACACCGAGTATGATTAGAAGAATGAAACGAGAGATCAGATCTGTACCTCAAGGAGTGAAGATCATCGAGATCGGAGAATCCGCCGGAGACGAGAAGTCGATCGCCGGCTATGCGGTGAGCGACGGAGAAATGATGAAAGGCTAGTGTGGAAAAGTGTCGATCTCCGGTGAATTTGGGCTTAGGAAAGTAGTACTCCAACTTTACTCTTTGCGTTAAAAAATACAAACTTTTGATATTTTTCGATAAATATTTTGATAAGGTTTATTTTTGTATATAGCAATATTTGATTATTTTATGATATCCGTCATATGAAAATATATAATTTATATTACGATTAATATTACATGACAAAATTATATAAACTAATAGCTGATCATCTCGTAACGAGGATCAAAGTTCACCTCGATAAATACAGATAATGAAACTATTGTGTTTTTCATACTCTTTCCGTTCAAATATAATTGCAATATTTATTTTATGTATGTAAATTTAGATTTATCTTCTTCCTCCTTCAACTCTAATTCTCAACCACACAATCTTTCTCTCTCTATATGTTCTTTAGTTCTTAATCACACAATATTTTTCAAATATGAAAATATTATAAATAATTTGAGATGGATCGTTTTGATAAAACGATACAAGATAGTAAGACGAAAGGAGTATTTTATGTGCCGTGGACTCTCCGACATCTCATCGTGGACTCCCCAACATCTCATCGTTAAGTTATTTAACAGTAGTATCAACCCAATTATTCTCGTCATAAATACTATCGGAATACAATTAGATTAGTACAACTAGACCAATCCTGGTGATGCCCTTTACATCTCGGATATATAGATGCTTATCCTCTAGAGTTTATTTATTATCGTAAGTTTATATCTTACTCATATCTTTCGTTTTGATTTTGCTCCTTTAATATATAAATTTGACATAATATGAATGTTTTTTTACATTAAATCAAATTGATCATGTTTATAAATTATTTGATCCAAATCCTTCATATGCTTAATAATGATGATCTTTTTAAGAATTATGTATAAGACAATAGGATGCTGACATGTGTAAACCAATAAAAACTTAACACGTGAAATACCAACCAAAAAAAGCTCCTATATTTGTATTATATTTTTTGGCATAATATGATTGTGTTTTTATATTAAATCACATTGATCATGTTTATTAATGATTTGACCCAAATCCTTCTTATGCTTAATAATGATGATCTTTTTAAGAACTATTTATAAGTCAATAGAATGTTGCCATGCACAAATCAATAAAAATTTAACATGTGAAATACCAACAAAAAAAAACTCCTATATTCATATTATATATTTATAATGATTACAAAATTCCTCACACTGAGTGTTTGGTGCCAAACCGTCTCGATGGCTGATTGTAGACAAATAGTTGCAATGATGTATTGATGTGAGACCGAAGCAGCCGACAACAGGAATGAAACTCTTGAACCTAAGCCTTGAAACAAGTTGCCCTACAAAAGCACTTATAACTTTAAAACTAGAGCCAACACGGGCCAACCCACCATACATAGTACCGCATGAATCAAAATGGAACTCGGAGTGCTTCAAGAATCACTTCCAGAAATGTATCTTCATTTGCTATCACTCTACATACGACAGATTATCATATACCAGCGATTGAGCCGGTCATTGGCGTTGCCCAGTGTGCGCAAGCTTCAGATCCTTCAAAGGTCAGGATGAGCAAATGGGTCAACCGTCACGACAGTGAATGAGAGACCATGGCAGGTTGAAGCTGCAGCAGCATGAATATGATATGATTATCTGTGATTGACTGAACTTAAAGATACTCCTCAAAGCAAGGGGTCCTGTCATCAATGAGGTTTAGCTGGTGGTCTGTGGGATGGACCGTGAACAAGTTTGATGAATCCAAGAAAACAGAGTTTCCCATCGGTGTGCCTAATCCAGTCGTGGAGAACCGCATGAACTGGAACATTAAGGCCGAGGCCAAGTTCCTGAAACATTCCATAGGCAACCATATAGATCAAGCTCTGTTGACATCCTTCTCAAATAGCTCAGAGCATGATGCATGATAGAGGAGGTGAAAAACATACCGAAGCTAGTTCTTCGATCATGATAGCCCTGTTGCCATCCTTCTCGAATAGTTCATAGCCAGAACGAGCACGTTGTTCCCATCTGTCAAGGGCCTCGAGTTGATGGACACTCAGTGCAGCCGCACAAAATTCTTCAAAATCCATTCTTCTGAACTGAAGCGCATTCAACTGTCACATATGTCCAAGGAGTTTAAAGTTCATTAGCTAAAACCAGAAGGTGGTTTTCGGGTATAGCAGCATCGATCAGATTTGTAAATGCATACTCACCGACATTAAGATCTCATGAGAACAAGACTCCTTCATTAAGTCAGTTCCATTTTTCTGCAAGGCCTGACGATAAGTGTTAACAATGATCATCCCGAGTAGGGCTGCAAATGAGCCAAAACTGGTTCGTAAACCTATTTGGCTCGCCTCGATAAAAGCTCAGCTCGAATATCGTTTATTAAGTTCATGAGTCAATCTTGAGCTTAATTTTAGACTCTGAAATTAAATGAGTCAAGTTTGAACCACCCATGACTCAACTTGATAAGCTCACGAGCTGACTCATTTATAAGCCCATAAATCGTCTCGATTAAAAATTTGTTTACAACTCGAGTTTATAGATGTGCACAATATTTAATTTTCATAATTATATGCGCAATATAATTAATATATTTTGTATAAAATTTATTTTTCATAAAATTTCTAGGTTATGATTTTAATAATAAATTTTTTTTGCTTAAATTTCAATTATATTATAGTTTTTTCATAAAAAGCTCGACTGCCTCAAGCTCGACTCGTCTTGATTAGACAAAAGTGAATAAATGAGTCGAGCCGAGCCGAGCCTTATTGTTTATGAAACAAGCCTGGTAGGCTCGGCTCGATTAGGCTCGAATCAAGCTTGAATCCAAGCTTGAACCTACTATTTATCTAAACCAGTCAAGCCCAAGCCATGTCTGATTCAGCTTGGCTCGGCTCATTTGCAGTCCTAATCCCGAGAGAGTGCAAGCAACGACCTCGAATTACACAGAGAAAGAGACCTCTTTAATATTTTCCAAACTAATGGTACCATGTCTGCTAGGTTGTAGCAGTGCATATTGCTCCTTGAGATAACAAAGCTCATCAACTGTCAAGGTTTTAGATAAAGCCTGCAACAAGGATGCCCACGACGATCATCAGAAATGTCAACTACATGCTTCCAGAATTTGAGATGCCAAAAAGAGGGGTCGAAGCATGACAAATAACAAGAGCAATAAGACTTGAACATCAAAGAATATCCCTAAAGTCATACCCTTAAAGCGGCTCTCCGGAGAGAAGAAGAACGCAGATAAGTCTTCATGAGCTTGAATATCAATATATCAAGGGGAACCTTCACTTGCTTATAACTCCTAAGCCAAGGATGACCTGTAATTAAGATGTCTTGATTAACCAAACAAAATATGATATGTCAAGATCCAAACAGATACGAGATGATGATCTTACATAAAGCCTGGGAAGCAGTAATTCGTTTTCTTGGATCTTTATTAAGCATCCGCCTTACGAAGTCTTTTGCCTCAGATGATAAAGAAGGCCATGGTAGTTCGTCAAAACTAGGATCAGCTCTCAGAACTGCCCTAAATATACCCGATTCTGTTCGAGCCCAAAAGGGCCGGCTGCCACAAAGTAGGATATATGCAATGACACCTATACTCCAGACATCCGCCTCTGTACCATATGATCTATGGAGAACTTCTGGAGCTACATAGTACGCACTTCCGACAATGTCATTGAGTTTCACATCTGTAATTACCTCCACCAATAAGATTTCCGTTGTCAATTCCATAGAGCTAGAACAACATCAAAATATAAGTTCCTAACTTGCACAAATAAGAGCATACCTGTCTTTACAAAATCTGACAACCCAAAATCAATGGCCTTTAATTGAGAATCTTCATCCTTTGATATAAACAAGAAATTCTAGCAGAGGAATTAATAACTATCAGACACCATATATGAGATAAAGCATAATGTCTCCACACGATCACAGGCAAAAACCTTGTTTAAGCGAACACAACATATATATGTTACTATTACTTAGTCTAATCCATGGGGATAAAACGATTTGGATTTAAACATGAGGAGGATTTTGCATCTACCTCAGGCTTGAGATCCCGATGAACCACTCCCTGGAGGTGGCAAAAGGCAACAACACTCAAAATTTGTAACATGGCATCTTTCGCATCATCTTCTGCATATTTCCCACCCCTGTGGTATTAGTAACAGAGTGCCACATTCAGAGACTACCCTAAGATTTAAGAGCACCTTAAACGTTGAATCTATGACCATGTTCCATATGGCCTCCCTTCATTAACCAAAGAAAAGTGGAAGTAGAATACCTTGATAATATTCTATCAAGCAGCTCTCCTCCTTGGCACAACCTAGAGCAGTAAGGTCCATCAGCGATATCAGGGTTTTATTTTACGACGTGAGGAAAACATAATTTTTAGCAAAAAGATGGATTAAGAAGAACATCAACCCCACCCCTAGCCTGTTTTTATTAATACAACCTTGATCCAGCATAGTTAAGCAAACAGTAGTATCCAATCAGGATGTAATAGTTTCTATTTCCAAAGCCTACAATGAGAACGTGATTTCCACTCCACGGAAACTATAAACATATCATATTCTATAGAGCATGTGTGAAACTGATCCATCCATGGGGAGAGAAGAGGTCATCACAGGACACTTACTCCATGACGATGTAAACATTATCACTATCTTCATATGCTTCATGGAATCTTACGAGATGGCTATGTCCTGCTAGACCTTTCAAGATCTTCACCTCCCGTCTCACATCCTCAATAGCAATTGCGGTGGTCATCTAGCGATGCAAAGATCGATAAGTTAAAACCAGTAAGCAAGAACACAAGGAAAAAATAAAAAAAAAAAAACAACCAAGAACAGCTCATTTCTTTCTCCAAAATTATGTGATACAGTAAGAAATAAGCAACAAGCTCTGGGATCTTAGCGACAAAATCCTAACAAAATGTATTAGTACTAAGGAGACTTGCATCACAGATCTTCATCAATCTGAAAAAGTTCAATACTAAGATTCTTCGAACAACCAACTTCCACTTGGCTCAATACAAGCAAGAACATAACACAAGTTAGTCATCAGCCCTGTCTTTGCTAATACCTATAGGCTATTATAGAATCTGGACACCAGCATTGACGAAATGACAAACATGAACGGAAGACTCATTCGGCTAGTTCGGAAAGACCATCAGGATCCCTAGAACAATGGCATCTTCACAAGCTTGAGAACGAATTCTCCATAATGCCATTTGCAGCAGTTTTTCTATCTCTATCCCTATAATGCAGTGTTACAGTGTCATTTTCTCTATATAGGAATTCAGTTTTTAACTCGATCATCCAACAGATTTTCTATATCGATTCCCTATATAGATTTTTATATATTAATTTTTCATATATTAAAGTTAATAAACCTCAATTTAACATATTCTATAGTATTATAATAATTTTCCAATTTTAATAATTATTCTATTTTATTTTATTTAAGCTAAAGTAAATCAATTTTTAAATATTTATATTTTTTATATTTTATAAACTATCCTTTATCACAAAAATATTACTTTTGTATTATTTTCATGGTATAAAAATATTTAGGGAATGTAATTTTGATTCTCCAAATATAGAGAAAAATATATAGGAAAAAATATAGGGTATACAAAATCATGCACGGATAGGGATAGGAAATCTTATGTATGACCTATTCTTTTTGACAACTCTCTCTCTCTATATATATAGGGATAAGGATCCATATAGGGATACTGCTGCGAGTGCTCTAACACAGTTACAACTGCAGTTAGGATTTCATGAGCAAAACAAGGAATTTCCGAGACAACTTTCAGAAAACAATTGGTTTGTTCTTAATTTAACGGATCTTAGAGTGTTCTGTAACTTTGATCAAGGACCTAAAACTGCTTATAGCACACACATAAACCCCTAAACTCCAATCATGCTTTAAAAAAAACTGAAAAAGTACTACTTTGAACACTAGCCCACATTATCCCCACACTCCCACCCCACTCATAACTTATGACAAAAATCTAATCAAACTTTGTACAATCAGATCCAATCTCTGCAAATTCCAACATTCACACACACAATCACAACCACACGCACAAATCACATCGCCACAACAGTAACAAAACCAAAACTAATAACACAAACAGAACCAAAACCAAAACCAGAACCAGAAATGGAAACGATTCAAACTCAAACCCCTCACCTTCGCCTTCGGAATCACCTTCGCCGCGACCGCCACCCCCTTCAACTCCCCCTTCTTCCCCACCGCAACCCTCGTATACCCGAAATGCCCTCGACCTACCTCCTCCCCTACCTCATACCTGTTCCCAAACCCCTTCGCAAACCCGAAACTCTTATCCAACCTCAGCACATCCCCTCCACCACCACCCCCGCTATCTCTATCTCCACCATCCGCGGGGATCGAGTTCGCCTCGTTCGGCTTCACCGTCCCCTGTCGCCGCGCCAATAATGCTTTGATGTGCTTCGCCGGCGACGGAGGCAAGGGACGGCGAAAGAGGGGCCGTTTCGGGGTTGAATTTGGGGATTTGTGGTGGTGGTGGCTGTTGTGTGCCGGCGAGGGGCTGTAGAATGGGAAGCGGAGAGGCGATTTTGTTGCGGCGGCGGAGTCCGTGGCGGCATTGGTGGTGGAGGCGCGTGGGGGAGAGGAGGCGCGTGGAGTGGAGGAAGGGGGAGAGGAGGAGGAGGAGAGATTCGGGGAGGGTTTTGAGGTGCACGCGCCCATTGTTGTGGTTGGAGTTGAGGTCTGTGGGGAGGGAAATGGTGGTGTGGTGAGAGGGGTAGAATGGGAAATTTGAGGGATTGGGTGACGGGAGTGTGAGTCCGGGGGGGATGGGAATCAAATGGGGAGGGAGTTCAATGGTGTGCTCTATATGATTCTGAATTTTTTTTATGTGGGTTTTATTAAAGTCTGGGCCCGCAACTTTTAAATTGATATTTGGCTTTTTATTCAAAAAAAATTGATGTCGGGTTTGATCGTTGTTTAAAAAAGTGAGACTGAAATTTAGAGTCCAGTTAAACATTTTCAAGAAAAAAAAAACAGAGTGACTTTTTTGTTGGAGGAATGGATGAATATATTCATGATTCGGTAACAAACAATCAAATAACATAACAAATTCAAGATAACAATAATATGGATTTATTATATTTGTGTTTATTTATCCGTGGATAGAGACAATCCAAAAATTATAATTTAAAAATGGTGATTTTTCAAAATCAAAACAAAAAAATCAATAACCATTCAACTTAAATGTTAACCATTAGATCTTTATAAGCATAGATAAATTTATTTATGGATAATCACACTCATTTTTTTCATATAATATATATAATTTTGTTGTTAATGTAACCTTATTATGACTAACTAGTTTCTTGATACTCCGCGAAATTCTCCCTCCGTTTCATATTAATTATAATGTTACGTAATAATTGTACTATACATTACGCATTTCGATACGTTACTTTTTATTAGTAAACGATATGATACAAATGTCATTTTGTCCCAAAATTATAGCTCGTGACATAATATGTTCGATGTTTCATAATAAATTTACAAAAAAAATTATTTGCTAGTGTCATTATCTTTTTGACTTATATGTATAAAGAGTGAAATCTTTTTGGGACGAAAAGAGTATATAAGTATGATTTATATTTTTTTTCGTATCATTCAAATTATAACGTTGCATCATCACTGTACTATTCAATATTTATTTTGAGAAGTTTCGTTTTTTGTCTAAACGACGTAAGAAAATTATGACATTGGTTTAGGGTTATAATGCACAACTTAAACTATCATTAATAGTTCACAATAATTTTATATAAAACGATATTTGATCATTTTACGAATAAATCATAATATAAATAATTTTTTTATTAATATAAAATAACGTTATAATTAGAATAAACCGAGGGAGTTTGAAGAGTTATTCAGATGAAGTCCCAATGCCACATAATGCAATAATCATAACGAGAAAGATCTGTAAATTAAAGTTTTCCATTCCCGAGGGGGAAAAGGAAATTTAAAAGAGTGTAAAAACTTTAGGAGAGTGATGGAAGAAGAAAGGGGAAATAAAAAACGAAAAATGGTGGGGCAAAAGAAACAAAACGATGGGAAACACCGTTGAATTTCATCATCCAAGTTGTACTACATTTTGCTTACGTGGTACACATTTGGACATCAAGATTTTTAACTAAGAACAAGTCCATTTATAAATTATATGTAATGATATAATTATATTTTGATATTAAATTATAAAAAAATTAATATTAAAATTAATATCAAAATAAAATTGAGTTAAATTTTATTTTAAATTTGACATTAGATATAAATATATCTATATTTGTCAAATCAATATTTTGTTTATTTTTTCAATTATTTATTTTTAAGTTGGATTAATTCATCAATGAATATATAATTAAATTTGAATTAATCTTATTTTATTATAGAATATAATCAAATATTAAAACATCAATTATATAATTAATATCAAAATTATTTTTTAATATTAAATTATAATAATAATTATATCTATTTTTTAATACATAGACCCATCGAACAAAATGAATGGTTGTACGACTAGCGCCCATTGCACAATCAATTCAATTCAAGTCCATGAAGATACTTTGACCGATTTACCCTTCTCTTTTTAACAGCCACGAACAATTTATGCGTCCATTAGAGCAAATCGAATGGAAAGACAAAATGATTGCTACATTCATGATACAGCGTAATCTCAACAAAATTAACTTCAATGACACAACTTTTCAACATGTAAAATTTAACGTTTATCATTTCATGTGTTATATTTGATATGAATTATAACAATATCATATACATCACCTCATCTATTGTGATGCCGTGGTTCTCTTTTCATCATTGATCAAATTGATAACATTCTTGAAGATTAAATATAACATGGGATGGTTGGAGCAATATTACCATATTATAACAAAGTTGTATTATTCATAAGTAAAATATAACTATGAATAGGTAAAAATAACCATGACGGTTGGACTTGTTCTTACTTGTATTCAAAATTAATGACGAAACTAGTAAAAGAAACAAAAAAAAATTTAAGACGAAATTGAAATCATTTTACAAATTAAAATGACTTTTTTAAAGATTTTTTTAACAGGAAATAGAAACCAAAAACTTTTTTTTTAAATTCATTTTAAAAACAAAAATCATAAATAAACATTTCTATTTCATCAGATAGTGAAACGAAAATAGAAAATCAGAACAAAAATGATACTAAACCGTTGGAGTCAAAATGAGTTGATTTAGTGGTGAATTGTTTCACCCATGAATAATAAGTTTACTTATTTCTTTGACAGTCTACAATGTAATTAGGCAAATAAAACTAGTCAATTCATAATTTAGAATGTTCATTTTGTCATGTCATTTAGCGAGTATGTTACGTTACATTCAACAATATTCCAAGGGAAACCTCACAAAATAGCAGCATGAATTTCGGTACAAATTCTATGGTCTGAATGCATGAAATATTGGTGACCATACAATACTAAATAATCGTCATTGCCAAAAAACCAAATCACGAGTACAACAAACACATGAGTTTAGCATAGAATCTGGGGTGCCTGTTTCTTGGACACAACAGTCCATCCACCACATGCCACATTCCTTATAAAAATTTAGTTCTAAGTTTTGAACAACAAATCACAGAATAAAACTAAACACATCACGGACGGATCAATTATTGACTTTTATATAATTTCGTTCGTTTACCTAAACAAGCATCTAGCCATCACACAAGTTTATCATCATATACGTTCATTTGCAAGAGAAACTTCTACGTCAAAACCTCTCATGATCTTAACACGTTTCACTGTCCAATACTTTCGAACTCGTTATCACGAAAAATAACCAAAGATTACATATCTAAGTATCATAGTATTGGTTTCGATCTGTGGCGTTACACTTGAAAACGATGTGAGATTTGCCATCAAAATAGGCCATGATGCTTTGTCAAAGAGCAAAATGAATCCAAAATCATGCTACAATCCCATTGCAGGGTCAAAAGGAGTCCTTGAGCTTTGGCAAAGCCTGCTTTATATGGTAGTAGTGGGCAATGAGAAGAGATCCACCAAGGCTGGGGATCACCGGCGGTTGCTTTTTGTACAGAAAAAGGATTATTCTTGATCTAACGGTACAGATGTAAATAAAATATAGGAGGATATAGGATTTATTTTTATGTGATTTTAATTTTTTCATAGATTTTTTATGAATTTATTTTTATATGGGATTTTTTAATTCAATATTTTTTAGATTCTATTTTTCTAAGGTTGAACTTTTCTTGATATGGTTAAATTTTTTTTCCCCAGATTTTTTTAATTTCTTATCTTTTTTTTAATTGAGGAAGGAAGTACAGCACCCCGACTGTAGTTTTTGCTACAGCCCAGAGAAAGAAAAGAGAGGTCCTAATATCTTTACCAAATTTCCACGCGATGGGAATGTTACCCGCCTAAAAATGGCAACTGGAAAGCAATCGAAGGCGAAGGACCAGCCACCCGATGGAAAAATTCTGATTCCTTGCGCTCAAGCTATCGAAATTCCAACAAATCAAGTGCAATAGACATGCAAGATGAAATACGGTAAAAAAATTCACCCATTTTCATTTTCAACTAGATGTTCTGCAGCGGTATAGGTTTTCTTCAGCAGATAATTAGACGATAAACTTTGTCAAAACTATATCAGAAAAGGAGACCAAAACTCATTCAACCACGAAGTTTTCGATCAGAAGGAGAGATGAGATAACTTAAGTATCTAGCTAGAAATCACGTCTGCCTCGGTTCCCAAAAATGTGCATCCAGTACTTCTATAGTCAGCTCCCCAGCACCAAAAACCCTGCATCACAAAACATAATCGAGTCGAGATGTGAGGGATAACTAAGAATTCAATTACTAGGGGAAGAATCTGGCATACCATGAATCCCGAAAGTTCAGCGGAACATCTTAGTGTAGGCTTCCTTCTCCCGGTTGTGCCGATCAGCAATCTGAAACCATTTTCAGAAGACCTAATCACATCCAAAGTTATATACTCAAAGCTTCTAGTTCAAGCAAATGTTGTAGGCACTTACTGGAGCTACCAAGTCTCAAAGTGGTCCAACTCAACAACTAAAAAACTGAAGTTTTTTCCATAGTCCATTAGTCATTAGTAACAAACGTACCTAAAACAATGTTTAAAGGAATAACGCAAAATAAAATAAAAATAGATGCCTTACAAAGGTTGATTTGGACTAATCAGAAGACTAACTCATGGACTAAAACACCACAATTATATTCGACGAGAAAAAACGCACACAATTATATAGGTGATAACGTCTAACCTTTTTCTTCGCTGCAGCCAGTTCCTTCTTTATGATTCCTGCAATAAGGAAAGCTTTAGAGGAGAATTTCATGGATATCGAATTCCAAGCACAAGCTAAACCATGGTTTGCTGAATCGGTGGCCCGGTTTGGTTGATTCAGGACTAATACGATCCGTCAAATTATTCACCTATTTATAAGAACCATTCGGTCAGTTTTCTTCCGATTCCCTCATCTATTCGTGTTTTCAAGTAAAATAGGGCGATGCTTGATAATTCTGAGTTGTCGCAATGATCAAATCAATCAATGACTAGACCGTGATTTTTTTTCCGATTCGGCGGACCATGAGCTAAACCCAACCCATCAAGCCGTCTACAGCCTTATTTAGCATCTATAGGAAAAGATCGACTGCCAAAGATAATGGTTTTGTGCCACCAAAGTCTCCTGCTATGGCAAATTATATGAAAAATGAACGCGACTAACCATCATTTGGTGCCAGCTCCCAAGCCTTCGAGAAGTTTTTTACAGCAGCATCAATGTCATTGGTAGCCATAAGAGCCTGAAAAGGTGAAATACATCAGATAAAAAGTACGAAACGGAGCACCACGCCACAACCAAGGGACCCTCGTCAATGCATGCCAAAACTTCCGATCAATGATGGTAAGATAGATTACATTTGAAAAATATCAAGTAAGATACCCACCTGACCCCTCCGGAAATGAGCTTTGACATTGTCTTCGTCATCACGAATTGCAAAGTCAGTATCCCAGAGTGCACCATCTATATCGTCTAACTTCAGTTTACATGCCTACAATAAGGGTAAATAATCAAAGAAAAGAGCTCAAGTAGCTCTAGTGAAATTGATGAAGGGCCTGAGAAACTTGAATTGTCTCTCTCAGACCAACTTAACTGTCGTTTGAGTGGGAAGAAAAAGAAACAGAAAAAGAAAAACTTAGACAACCATCTCTTTTGCTTGTTTATACCAGTGAGCACCAAACCAACTATTCTTAAGAAACAGATGCCTCCAATCTCATAAAGTGAATTTCACTCTGCAAATTTTATTTACAATGGGGGCAACATATAACCCTCACATGGAAACGAATATAAGTCAAAATGTATTCGCATTGATGTAACTGAGATTGATAGAAATCTTACAGCAGAATTTGTCAATAGCTGAGACTTCATCCTCTTCAAGAACATGCTTTTTTCTGCATGGAGGAACAGGAGGAAACAGTAAGCATCTGAGAGGCTGAAATGAACAAGGATGTCGGGCCAACAAAAGAACCTAAACCTGTATCAAGGTCCTCCAAATCCCAGCAAAAATCCAAGTATCGCATAGCCTTACGATATTTCCTGAGGGCCATCTTGTAGTCCTGCTTCTGCATTAGAAAACACGGCAAACCATTCATCCTTTGTAGCAATGAGTAACATCAAAAGCGTCGACAAGGTAAACGATAAATCAAACAATAGTCAACAAGAAGCCATGCCACTGAATGCATAACCAGGCTAAAGAAAAGATAAAGAACAAAGAGGAACAAGAAAGTCTCTCACGTTTCATTGAAGAAAATGATACTATGGTTCTTTGATGCTAACCTTGAACATCTCATTGCCCAAGGCCTTGATGCCTTCCACGGCAGTAATCCACCATGACAGATCATCTGTTTTGACGTCGAGGTCGGATGGCCAGTCGGGGTACAAGTCACCATCTTTGAAGAAGTTTGTGATCCCATAGTCTTCCCCATCCGGAATTTCTCCACAGTCAATGACGATGATATCAACAGCCGGGTGATTGTCCTCATTGACATCAGTGTGTTCAATTGAACGGATCACTCCCAAACCTTTGATTACCCTACCAAAGACAACATGCTTGCCATCAAGATGATGGGTTTGAGTGGTGGTGATGAAGAACTGAGAACCATTGGTGTTGGGACCAGTGTTCACCATAGAAAGGATCCCCTTGCGTTCATGCTTCGACTCGAAATTCTCATCATCAAATGTCGGCCCATAAATGGATTCACCACCAGTGCCATCCCCAGTTGATATATCACCTCCTTGAATCAAAAGCCCTTTGATGATGCGATGGAAACACACGCCCTGATACAAACGTTGTTATACATTACGAAGAACGAAGAAAGATGCCAAAGCGAAAAAGGCGCATGTTGTACACAAATGTACAATGAATAATTAACCCCTCCTAGGATCCCTTTTTCTCACCCAACACAAATCGAGAAGAAAAGAATGCCATCAAAAGTACCAATTCGAAAAAGAAAGAAAAAGATAAAGGCATCATGAATCCATTATATTAGGACATCACCAACTAGGAAAAAGATGCTACTCTCAAAAGCTCTTCCAGGATCTCAACAGTCAATAACACAGTAACTCAAGATCATGTTCCCCATCGCATACCTCAAAACGATGAAAGCAAGAAGAACCGCAGATCGCAATAGACATTACAGGATACTCACTAAATCATAAGTCCACTCGACCACCTCAAATATACTTCGATCAATTTACTCACTTTCGCAGACCAATCATAAAAGCCAATGCCCAAACGTGACCATCAAAGAGATTGAATCTTATATTTCCCATGAACAAATACATCCAACACTAGCTCACCCAGAACACTCATAAAACCATCACAAGCCTTGCCCATCTCATAATCCAAACACAGTACGTAGCATTGATTCCCAAATTCAAATGAAACACAAGTAAACAACTACCCATTTCATTAACCAGATGAAACAAAACAAAACTGCCCCTCAGGGTCAAGATGATACAATACTGTTCATCTAATCCTTACTCAGCACTGTACACATAACAGTCTGGATTAAACAAAAATGCCCATTTGATGATCTCGTTGAAAACAAAACTATCCATCTCATGGTTTTGATAAAACAAATCTGCCCATTTCAACATCTAGATGAAACAAACCCACCCATTTCATCACCATCAAAGAAACCCAACTGCCCATTTCACAACCCACATTAAACAACGACAACAGCGACCTAGATAATCCCGTCATTGACAGAGTCACAACAACAACAAGGAGAAGAAGGAATGAGATTATGTATCAGAATAATGTGCCCAAAACCTTGTAGTGAAGAGGAATCCCAGTGATGGGAGAAACCCCAAGTTCACCAGTACAAAGAGCCCTGAAATTCTCGGCCGTTTTGGGGACAACATCACTATACAACTCCATCACCATTCTCCCTTCTAGTTCTCCTCCGATGCTGATGTCCATGTAACACTTCGGCCTCGCCATTCTCCGATAACAACAAGAACGACCCAGATGAGAAAAACCCTAGAAAGGGTTGTGGGTTTTTGTTGCGAGTGTTTTGGGTGTTGTGGGAAAAATGAAATGAGGGGAAATGAAACAAGAAAGGACTTTGAAACGAAAGGACGCTGCTGCAATTGCGGCCTGTTGCGATTTCCTTTTGTACCGGCTGATTCGCCTGCTACTGCTTTTGCTTTGTTTTGTTTTTCGCTAGCACTGTGGCAACAGGGAAGGGCATTAAGAGCAACTCCACCCTTCTCTTGGTATGTGGGTTTTCTGTTCAAAATTTTTACAGCTCAAAAGATAATCTTCGTAACCATTAGAGTTACACCCGGATTTCTTTCTTAAATCTCAGACTATGTTCATATAAATTTATTTCTCAATCTAAGTTGTTTGTGATTGGATAAAAAAAAAGACGTGTGTCTTTCTTTTTATCCAACCACAAACATCTTAAATTGAAAAATAAGTTTATATGGATATAATTTGAGAAATTTTTTATTTATGTATGTTTTTTTGAAGAAAGACGCACAACGTCTTTATTATGATAAAAATCACATAACGTCTTCTAAAAAGACGCAGAGCGTTTTTAGCTCGTTGTGAGAAACATATCTCAAACCCACATCGGCCAGATTGAAAACTCCTTATAAGTTCACATCTTCTTTCCGTCTTCTTTTCGAAATTTTAAACATTATAACTCCAAAAAAATAATACAGTTTAAATTTTTAATTTATAGATTTTGTAGGAATTGTCCGACAAAATTTTTGGCAATATTTCGGTCAAGTTCTACTGAAGGTTCTACAAAGAACCGCCGAAGTTCCTGCTAAGTTTTGACGGTTTCTGACGAACATGTTTTTATTTTTATTTTTATTTTTATTTTTCGTATCAAAACATATTTATTTTATCTTAGTTTGTACCCTCTCAATATATAAAATGCAACAATTCAATCAAGGTTTATCGAGATAAATTTCTACTAACACGAGTCACATAACGGAAAGATCAAATATTATTTTATGTAATTTTTTCGTCAAATATTAATTATAATATATATATAGTATATATATTTATTATATGTGTGGTTATTTTATAATTTTTGTACCCGTTGATTTTGTTCTCTTTTGTAGTTTGTTATCTCTTTGGTCCCATATAAATTGATAAGGAGAGGTATATTTGATTCAATAAGTCTTTAACAATTTTTTCGAACGGTTTTGATACAACAATAAACTGATTTAAAATATTTAAAGAAAGTCGTCGTTGAGATTTGCTCACTTACATATAGTTAAAGGAATATGTAATATGATGTAAAATATTACATAAGATGTGACATGCAAAAATGTGTAACAGATGTAGAAACTTGTAAATGTGCAAAATGAAAAAAGAAAACAGCTTGTTTGAAAACTTTTATCCAAATGAAATACGTATATATAAGATGATTTTTGCATAAACTCTCTTAGATTAAAATGAAAGACATTATGGACTTTAGAAAACACACGCGTGCACCCGCCATGTCACGTCGGTCGGGTCGGGTCAGGCCGAGCTTGACCTTGGGCTTGAACTTGGCTAAATGATGCTCGTTTCGCGCATATATTATATTTTTTGATCAATGACCGTATTAAATTTTCAATATTTTTAGTGATGTCACAGTCAGGATAAATTGTTTCATGGCCATGAAAAATGGCACTGAAGGCCATGCTTCATGAATGACAATTCATGCCCGTGATTTATACCGGTCACGATCGTGATCACGGCCGTCACCTATATAGCTGTGAAACTATGCACTACCAAAACTTGCAAAACTGTGTTTGCACAAGATCACGGCCGTCACCTATATACTTCACCGCCGTGATCAATTGAAAATCAATCATGAACCGAAATTTTACTAAGAGTTACTGCTTATATTGCATCCATTTGTTTTGTGAAGGAATCTAATGGAGATTGGGATGCATTTTTCTACAAATACTCACCTCAAAACATATTCTATGGTTTTTGATTGATGATGATTGATTATCGAACACAAAAGTGAATCTCTTCTCTCATCCACCTAATTTTAATGAAGGAAATCTTTAATCATCATCTTGTCTGATTGCTCACTATTTCAAAATAGATTCAAATGATGATTTTTCGTATTTGCTTCAAGCAAAATCCAACGAGAGACTTAGTCGTATCTTGAAGATATATTTACCTGAAATTCGAATCAATCTTCAATATGTTTGAAGAGGGACAACTAATATATTAAAGAGAACAGATCATATGATTCTAAATCTATTGATTCATTTATGTCCATCTATGTCTTTCTTTTATGTTGAATTATTTTGACATACTTATTAACGTTTCTTTGATGTTGTCTCTTCTCGTATATCCTTCTTTATAGGATTCCAAATTCCTAGCCGTCGTCATTTGAATTCAGTTCGTGTTTGGATCCGTGAGAGTGTTTGGATGCGGATGCAAGATGATGATCTTGGTAGTGTGAGAAGCTGTTTGTCCAAGCTGTTTTAATCTATGTCATTGATCAAATAGATACAATTATAACCGTTGGATCTCAATTTAAGTTTCTCTTGCCCAACATAAGCTAGATGTGACATCCACAAGTATAATATACTCCTTACGTCCCACATATTTTATAATATATATATATTTTATATTATTTTATACATATGAATATAAATCTTGTTTTCATATCAAATCATGTCTGATCGTTTCGCAACTTGTATTAGGTTTAAATACGTAACTTACATAATTTTTTGATGTTTTACGATAAATTTATAAAAAGAGTACGTTTAATCATCGTTATGCGTATATTAAATTTTATATCGACACACATATAAAATCAAAATAATATAAAATAAATAGAACGAAAGAAGTAACAAACTAAAACAATCCATTCACTCACGTCAGTTAAATTTAAACAGACCATCTTTCCGGGTGCGACACACTGAGTGCGGAGATTAAAAGAGCCTGTGTTGAATGCAGGGGAAAGCAACGAAAAAGTGTGTAAAGAGAGCCATCCCCCGTGGTTTTTGCGAAAGATGTTTGTCGTCTGATTCGAATCGGTAAATGTTTTTCCAGTGGGCACCACTATACTCTCTAATCTGCACCTGTTCTCTTCTCTTCGATGGTGTAAAAGTTCATTTCCTTGGTTGCATTTGCAGCCCATCACTATCATTGCAATCAATGATGAAAATGGTTTCGGATCATCATCATTTTAAAAGGATCAAATTATTGCTATCAAAATCTCCGTACCATTTTTTGTTTATTACTCATTCATCACTACATTACTGTTTGCTCATTTATGTCTATGGTTCTATGCCACTGTAAATATCCATACAAAAATTACTCCCTCTGTCGCTTGTACTCCCTCATCCCACGCATTTTATAATGACATAAGATTTAAGATATAATTTAATATAATTAAATATTATTTTTATAAATTTTTTATAAAATATTAATGATATATTAAATTATGATTTTTAATCCTAAATCAGTTTAAGATTTTTTTGACATCGTTAAAAATAAGAATATAATGCTTCAAAGTACGTGTCGTTGTAAAAATTATGCGACGGGAGAAATAAAACTTGACATAAAAAAGTTTGTGTTATGAATGATTCATGGGACAATTAAAGATCGTGTTATGTAAAATTATCATGAAATAATAATGACAGTTTAATTTTGAATCCGTTGACGTAATTTTATTATATCGTTAAAATAAATAATAAATTTTTTTAATTTAAAATAATATAACTATTATTTAATATTATAATTTATGTAGGAGAATGGATAAGGATGGGGAATGCATAATGGAGAGAAATAAGATCATGCTAAGAAAAATAAGATCATGCTACGCACAGTTTTAGTGGGATTCGGCTGATCGTGTCTAGTACACGGAACACGATGAATTATTATCTCTTGGATAAGCATAAACGATTAGGATCACAAATGAGAAAAGTAGCACGAGTTCTTCCCTTTCAACTACCCCTTAATTAAATTATGACAGACGCGGAATCATCGTCACAGAATGGACTTCAAAAAACAAAACCAGATCATATTGGAGCCGAAGGAACTGCATTTCCTGAAGTTTTACAAAATCATGCCTATAGCAAACGCGTCCCGGTCCGACCATCTCAAATCCCTGTGTATAACACAAAACCCTGCTCCTACATTTGTAACTCGTGTGTGTCCGACAATTACATTGACAGGCAAATGCCTCATTGTTTTCGGCATCCCTGGAAGAAATCGATGTAGAACTAGCAACGATCATTCTACAAGAAGCAGCTGCCCGAATATACAAAACAAAGGATTTGATAACATAGTACATACATTGCAACAAATCCTAAGGCAAAGGGTAATCATCTAAACATATATACACGACTTATGACGGAAGAGACTCATGTTTCACCAGCACTGCTGAAAAATCATCATGTTTTCATGATTAGGCAGCTTGGTTGCGGAAAACCGGAGTTGGCAACGTGCGTGGCGGGGATAGACTTGGCAGGGCATCAAGGGTTGACTGAGGCGAGTGACGAGGGCCCATGGTGGAAGTGGAAGTTTCAGAACGAGAACGGCGGCCACTCGCTGGAAAACAGAACTAATCAAGCATGAATAAGGAGGAATGCGAAACACAACTCACGACTATCACCGGAGCAACTTGGAAGCAGCAGAGGTGTGAATACTAGCAAAAGGTTTGCTAAAGTATATGCTATCAATGCGATAGGCACAAGTTAAACAAAGACGACAATGAGTCTTACTTGCCAGAGGCCGCCAGTGCTGGTTTCACTACAGAAGACATGGGCGTTTGATCAAGGTTCAAGCGAGGACAATCTCTCGGGGTTGGAACCCTATCCTGTATTTTTAAAACGGCGATCAGATTGTTCCTAGACCATAGCAAGAAAAATTCATATGTTCTGTATTCATGAATAGATGCCGTCGAGAAAAACGAGGTTCATTATCTTGACTAACTACTGGATTTAGACCAGTAAACGTACCTGTGATGGGAAATCAAGTTGCTGTGAATTCTTTACAAAACGATGCTCCAGCAGCCGGCTAGCAGGTGGCCTGTCAGCAGGGTTTCTCTGAAAGCAAAGACGCAGGAAGTCCTTCCCCTCGGATGACAAGGATTCAGGGATTGGTGGGGTGTCTCGTAGTGCCTTGAACATGGCGGCTGCCTTCATCATGAAATAACATCAAACCAATTAAAGGAAAAGAGAATAGCTAGCATAAATGCAGATGCAGCAAAGATGCAGATTGATATGGCAAGATGACTATGACGATGTTAAAAGGAAATGGGAAAAGATGCAGAAATTTAATTATTTAGATGGGTTCATGTGCCCTGTTACAGCTTAATGTAGCAACTTCCGTGTTGAGTCTACTAGTAGTAGCTATTTACGATAATCTAACCTAACAATGTGACAGAGTAAAATCTAGCGAGGGCGAAGAGAGTGCGCTACTGCTACAACAGGGAATAAATCTTACTTCTGTACGTTCACCCCAAGGAGGCTTGCCAGTAAGCATTTCGATAACAGTGCAGCCCAAACTCCAGATGTCAGTAGCAAAAGCAACATCAGGACTTTTGTCCCTTCTCATAACAGCTTGCATAAGCTGCAGAAGGAAAAATGGGTCACGCAAGCAAGATATACGCATGGACTGCGAAAGGGACACAGAGGTCAAGAAATTACCTCTGGAGCTATCCAGTATGGGCTCCCCTTTAAAGATAGATCAGCACCCTTCCCACTAAGCTGATGAAACAATAAACAACTATGAGAGAACTAAAATGAATTGCATAGAGCAACATAGGCAAAAATACGAATAATGGCATTACCCAAGGCTGATAATAGTTTAAAAGTGAATAATTCTTGACTAAAACTGTACAGGAAAATCTAAGGAATATCGACAGCTTACATGCTTGGCCATTCCAAAGTCAGCAAGTTTGACAACCCCTGATAAATCAACAAGCAAATTAGCCCCTTTGATATCCCTGCAAGAGCCATCATATTATCATTACCGTGTGGTTTCGATTCTGGATTGCACAAGCCACACATCTATTACAATATTTTAGCGTGTTTCATACCAGCATCAGTGAACTTCAACAATAGGTAAGCTGAATCCAGTATGAACCAGTACCTGTGTATAGTTTTTGTACTGTGTAAGTACGCTAACCCAGAGAGAATGTGTCTAGTAAAATTTCGCACGACTGACTCTGTGATGGCCCCACCATTGTCACGGATATATCTATTCACTGAACCAGGATACACATACTCCAAATAAATAAGAATTCGGTCTTCTATCTGCATTTATGATACGCATTCAAAGTAATAACGCTCAAAGGCATCAGACATTAATCTGGTGTAGAAAAACAGACAACATGATTTGCTATGATGTGTGCTTACTATCTCACTGCCATAGTATCTAACTATGTTTGGATGGTCTAGTTTGCTGAGAACTTTTATTTCCTGCAGCAAGGGTAAATATTAAGGTAATGTAACAAATATAATACAATAAATGCATACATAAAGATCAATTAACAACAGGAGATCATGCATGATCTTGCATAGGGTGGTTATGTGCAACATTAGCAGGCATAGCTTGAGAAAATTAACTGCCTAATGTCTGTCGAGACAGAGGACCAAAACTATTTTAACGTTACTTATTTGGACATACACATTCACCAAATTTATAACTATTTTTCAACCAAGAAGGTATACCTGTTCCAGTTGCTTCATACACTCCACAGAATTCGGGTCGTCTTGAAATACCTCGACTTCTTTCATAGCACAGGTTGCCCCTGTTTCTCTTGTGGAACAAAAAAGCAAAAAGAAAAAAAAAAGAGAGCACAGTTTTAAGCCAAATCATGGGTTATTACTGACAAGAAAAACACTCCAGAAAAAATAAAATAAAATGAAATACCGGTTCGTTGCAATATACACACTTCCAAAAGTGCCACGCCCAATTAGCTTCCCTTTCACCCATTGGCTACTCATTGGCACAACCTCCGGCTTGGATGGTGTAATAGGAGCAGGAAGCACGTGTCCAGGGGATGTGGCCACTGGAGGACGAGGCAATGGATGACCACTGGCATGCAAGTTGGTTTCGCGATTTAATACAGGAACCTCAGTGACTAATTGAGGACGCCCTGGAGATACAGGTACGCTCACACTGGACAAGGGCCTCATAGGGCTTATCAATGGTGGACTACTTGGTGAAGGAGAACTATCAAACACCATATTCTCTTGAAAAGCTGCATATGGGAACCTTGAACTTCTACTAGTCATGGGCATCTCCGGCATGGACCAAATTGGTGACACCATCGGATTTGGTGTGTATAAATCCCCGGTACTCCTCCTTTGTGGGCTAGCTGCTGGACTCGAATATAAGCTAGTTGGAGCACTCCTATTAGGAACTTGTATGCTATATTTGTGTTGAGCGCGATCTGCTACATTTAAGTTTTGGTGAAAACTCGTTGATTCCCGTACTTCAGCATGATCAGCACTCCTCCGAGGATCTGAATTCCAGATCTTACCTCTACAAGTCATTTAGCAATAAATAAGTGCAGTGCCCTATGTGAACACAAAGAATTGTTTAACTTCACATCATACACATATAGAAATGTTCGACATCTTATAACTTGATGAAAAACAAACCATATACAAACAACAGAACACTAGTTGTGATGACCTTCTGACAAAAAATTGAGATGTTTTAGGATAAGCTCCTCGACATGGATCAAAAGCAATCAGAGGTCACTTGTCTTTAAATTTTATGACATCGATTTGGCAAGATATAAGTTGGCATGTTATCTATCCATGCTACAAACTCAAAAAAGATCATAAGCTTAAGGTTTTGAGCCTTCTATCACAAGCTTGAGCTTCTCGTACAATTGGTCCCTCAACAACACTAGCATAAAACACAAAGCAACAAGATCAGCATGATAACACCATCGACTACGAACTACCTGGACATAAACACTTAGCTTGTATAAGACACGGATTGACTCGATATGATCATTCGACAAGGGAAGTCAAACTATCAGCAATCATACATTACATAAACCAAAACAAACAATCAACAACCTATGAACATCAACCAAAGCAAACAATCAGCATTCATCGATCAACACAAACCAAAACCAACACAAACATTACAAATCAATATCTATGAAGTGTAACAACAAAAAGAATCAACAAAAACTAGATCGATGAAAAAAACCTCGATGTCGACGCAGCGCCATCAAACGAAGCCCTGGCCGCAACCGGGTCCGGCAACGGCACCGATTCCCGATCCCTTTCCTCCCTCCCCTTCCTCGGAGACCGCAGCCGATAGGACGCTTCCTCAACCGGAAGCGGCAACGGAACCGCCGAAGTCGTCAAAATCTCATTCCCTTTCTCAACCTCCAAATCACGTCCCTTCGACCTAGAATTCTCGACCTCCAATCCTTTCACGTTGACGTCGTCGTCGGACAGGTACCGCAGCTTCTTCGACCGCGTGAGTTTGGGGTGAGATCTCGGCGACGCCGGCGAGGAATCGCGAGACGACGACGATCGAGGAGGGGAGGATGATAGCAACGCCTTCAACCAAGACATTGGCGGTGAAGATTGTGATCGAATTGTCGATTCATGGTACGGCCACGGCGAAGGAGGAGAATGAGAGGTCGGCGGCGTCGTTGTGGCGGCGACGTGGCGGAGCCGGGTCGGTTTGTTATTGTGCTGTGTGGATTATATAAATGAAGGGAAATGTTGTGATATTAGTCAATGTGATTGAAAAATCAAACAAATGAAGCAGAGGTTTTTGTTGGTTAAAGACTTAAAAGTGGAAACTATGGTTTGATATATATAAATGATTGTGGTAACGGTAATCATATTTGTGTAGTTATTGGAATGTTAATACGTTTGTCGTATCATAAAGATTATAATAATATATAATAATTATATTATTTATTATGTATTTTAATATTTTATTTTTTGATATTGAATAATATATTTTGAAAATTTCGTTAGTATTTAAGTTGAATTATATTTGATGTTTCACGATAAATTTTTTTAAAAATATTACTTGATCGTCCCGTGGATGATTCGTAACTCAAAAAAAAATTTCGTCTTCGTGTTTAAACGATACGATCTTTATGCCACAAAGACAATATATCTTAATCAGGAACGATCGATATTGTTTGAGATTATAAGTCCTTTTTCATATGTTTGAAAAATTTTATTTATTAATTTTGATACTTTGTTATCATTATATACATTTTGTTGAAGATGTTTCAATCCGAACAACTGAACATGAATAGAAATGGACATTGTTATAGTAATTGATTTCTAACGATGGAACATTAAGTGTTCTAGTCTGGATTTAGCTATTAGCGGAAAACGTATTTTTGTAAAAGAAGCTCAAATTCCATCACTGTCTAAAATAGCTGGGAATTTTTTGGCTTAGCTGTACCTAAGAAATCCAAAGTTGGTCAATTGAATGAGTAAATTCGCCATGGAATTTGAAAATGTCAAAATCTGCTTTTTTTTTGTCAAAACCGTACTATCACTTGACCACGAGTTGGATTGACTATCTCCACACTGCAAGCAATAACGAGTAACGTGATACTATAAAATATAGTGGTAGCACTATAAAGTCTACAATACTTGTTTATTAGGTGAAAGGCTCAAAGCTCAAAGCAAAGACATTTAAAGAATTCGTGATATCACTTGCTAAGATCATTCATAGTAATTTTTTTTATCTTTATACAAGTTACAATGTTTTTTTTTTTTCCTTCACTATATAGTTCTACATTTTCACTTCTCTTGTCCATTAGAGATGTTGATTCTTATATATGTTAAATATTATTATCTCTATCTCATAATTATTGCAATACATATGTATTTTGTATTATTCTATACGTATGAATATAAATATCGTTTTCATATCAAATCATATCTGATTGTCCCGTAACATGTATTAGGTTGAAGTACGTAAGTTACACAATCATTGATGTTTCACAATAAATTTACAAAAAATTACGTTTGATCGTCGTTGTACGCGTGTCAAATTTTTCATCGACACGCATATCCTGTCAATCTGTTGTAACAATTGTGGAACGAAGGGAGTAGTACTTTCTTCGTCCCATAATTTCGGTAACGACACGTATCTCGAAATATTTCGTTCTTATTTTTAATAATATCAGAAAATTATTTTTTTGCCAATGATTAAATTCACAATCTAATCAATCATTAGTGTATCAAAACAATTTTATGAAAAATAATGTTTGATTCTTATGAACTCAATTTCGAAACACGTATCGTATAAAAATTGATCGTCACAAACTCAAATCTATCTTAGAAAGTTGTAATTGTAGAAAATGAACTTATATCATCATTTGTGATAAATAAATTTTCTTTTATTTTTTTTAAATAACTAGTAGTAATTATGTATAATTAATTAAACATGAATTTGGACGTCCATAGTTGGATTTGAAACAGCCATCACTTTGTACACATATAATCCAATTCATCCAAAAAAAAAAAAAAAAATCGAAACCCGCCCCAATAAATTCCTTCAACGGTCACTATCATCTCACAATTGATATAAAATTTCCATCCAACTGTCACTAAATCTCACAACGGCTTTCTGTCTCTCTCAAAATTCAGAATTCAGAATCAAAAATCCATCATCTCTCTTCTCTATCATCTCATATATGTGATTAGTGAATTCAGTCTCAATTCTCGTCAATAGTGAATTTCTTTCCTCGATATCTCGTTATAAATTGAATATTTTGATCGATTACTCTCCCAATTCATAGTCGAATTGTTCAATTGCGCTTGAATTCGTCGACGTTTTCCTCTGATTGTCAGAGACTTGCGGTCGAAGTTTCGAGGCTGGAGCGACTGGAGATTTAGTTCAATGAAGCTGCACGACATCGGCGATCAGGTCTGATTTCTCGATGAATATGTAATTTTTAGGATGGAAAAATTAGGGTTTTCGGTTCAAATTTTTGTGTTTTGATGAATCAATCGAGGTAAATTTTTAGGAGTGCTTGATTGTTTGTGACTGTTCTCTTATCATTGGTTGATGCCTCGGGTCTCGTGACTATCGAATTTCTCGAATTGACTTGATTGTTTGGATCGATTTTTCTTGCTATTCATCGTCAATTCAGTTCTATGTTGTTGTACATTGTCACTGATCTGATTTTTTTGGATGAATATGTGATTTTTAGGAGAAATTAGGGTTTTTCGTTCAAAATTTTGTGTTTTGATAGATCAACCGAGATAGAAGAGTCCTTGATTGTTTGTGTTTTGATGGGTGGATCGATCGTCGCTGATCTGGTCTTGCTATGATCATTTTCGCAATCTGCTTAGGATGAAAATTAGGTGTGTTTTGCCCACGCTGAACATGTTAGGTTATCACATAATCAGAGGTAATAATTTGATATATGTCTGTTTAATAATTTGTAATCTCTGATGATTCATTGATTTCGTAGTTACGCTCGGAATATTTCCGCTTGAAAGAAAGTTGTGTTGTTTGTATCGAGTTTGATGTGTTGTGTGGTTGTTGAACATTCATGTGTATATTGAAAAAATTGTTGGACATTCATGTATACACTATTTATCTTTAGTTTTGATGATAACAAATTTGATATAAGTATATTTAATAATCTGTAATCTCTGATGATTCATTGATTTCGTAGATATGCAAAGACTATTTCCGCTTAAAAGAATGTTGTGTTGTTTGTATAAAGTTAGATGTGTTGTGTGGTTGTTGAACATTCATGTTTACATTGGGAAAATTGTTGGACATTCATGTGTACACTATTTATCTTTTATTTTGACAATAACAAACTTCATTTTTCATAAAATGTCTTGATGTGTTTTTTGTAAGTGTTGCAGGTTGATGAACAGGTGCACTCACATATACCAGACATATCACAAGGATGATCAAAGTCTCTGGATGAAGGAGATTGAGGAGCAAGGATCCAAGTGAAGTGTTGGGGGCATATCAAGCATGTGGAAGCATTTGGAGGTGCAATGAGTGTCAATGTAAATAGATGTGTAGTTCAAATATAAAGATATGACAATCCAGTAATCATTAAGTTTTTAGGAGCACCAAAGTCCAATAAGGTTTTGAAACGTTTTCAGTGATTTGTAATGGGACAAGTCTTATAGGCACTACGAGCTTTCAGAAATTATTTTGACTAAGTCAAGTGTGGTTTAAATTCTGAAGATTTGTTTTGATACTTTTCAAACGAGTCATGGTTTTGAATATTTTCTTAATAGTTTTAGACTCATCAATCGTGATTTTTAATAATTTGGAAAGCGACCAATTATTTGTATTCATTTTTGTGAAAATCATGCAATCAAATAATTATCCACTTAGCATACCTTCCTAAATCATTTTGGAAAGAAATCTTTATAATCTTCTACACTATGAATGACTTTATATTGAAAGCTATGTTGTTTTCGAAACCTAAGCAATGAGAAAGCTTTTGAGGGTGAATTAAACGAAGCTAAGACGTACAAAATCGATTTGCAACCAAGAGATTTTGGAGATCGAAGCTTTCAAGGGTTTTCATCTAGATTTTCATACTTTAAGGTCTGAAAAGGTTTTGGATTCTGTTTTCTTAAGGTCACATCAGGTGAATTTTAACCTTTATGTGCTCCTAAAACTAATTGTGATTGTTATATAGTTAAATCGAGTCTTGTATTCGATTTGTTGCTTGCAGAGTTTTAAGTGAAAACGATCCTCGAGTTAGGATGAATAACTAATTCGGAAGAGAACTAGGGGTTTATAGCAAGTCTGGAGCAGGGCTTGTGAGTAACAGATCTAGAGTTAGATTTGGGATTTTGGGTCGTAACCTAGAGGTAGGTTCAATTGCGTGGTTTGTGACCTAGAGTTAGGAACAAACGAGTGAAAATTGGTTGTACTAAGAAGAGAGAATAGTAAAAGAATGCCAAATATCCTACGGGGGATTGGATTAGTTTCATAATTAATGAATTGTTAACTATGAGGATAGCAGTACAATTCTTGTATCAATTTATCAATTTACTTTCTGCATTCTTGATTATCATACTCGACAATCATCACTCACGGCAACAAAGTTGAAATTATTGTTTAATAGTGATTGAATTGAAATCATTGTTTAACTTCTGTGAAAATCACATAGATTGATTGTTTAGGTTTTAATGTTAGTATCTATCACATCCTATATTCCCTCTTTTCTTGACAGGAATTAGTTGCATACCCTTGTTATGAAGGTGATTTACTATTTGTGTGAGAAAAAAAAATATTGATATTGGATATTGAAGGTTCAGCTAGTGGTATGTTGTACATCATCTTGCTATCTTCTGTTGTAAAATTATGAAGAAAACGACACAATAGTATCATGATCATATACACATCGCGAACCAAGAACGGTGATAAGCATATTTATTTTCTCTTCCTTGATAGGTCTAAAAGGTGGATTTGGACCTAAATTAGATGGTATATTAGGTATAGGTATATTAGGTGCCTTTTGACCTAAATTAGATGGTTTTTTTTTTATCTATATTTAGGTTTATGTGTTTTTTTTCAAACTTTTTTCGAAAAGGATGACTATTTATCTTTGTCCATGGTTTGTTTGGTTTTTTCATTTTATTAGATATTCACTTCTTGATTGCATCAAGATAAATTTGAATTAAGAAATGAAATAAATCGGACTTGGTTTTTTTTATCTTTATTTCTATTTTTTATGAAATAGATACATATTCCATTTCAAAAAGATTAAAAAAAAATAGATACAATTCTATATAGAATGAGAAAATAGTTTTTCTAGGAATTTTTTTTCCCTGAATCTATTATTTTCTTATTTCGACATGAATATACTATATAAAAATGAATAAAATGAATCAAGAAGATTAAGAAAATTATATAGAATTCTATTATAGAATAGAACTCATTGATAGTTTTTCTTATAATTTAATAGATAGTCTACGTTTTTTTTTTTACCTTCTTCTTTTGAAAGATGATACACAAATGATTAGTTCAATCTCCGTTTTTATCTCTCCGGGATTTATATGTTTATAACAATAGGGATATTGTTAAAAACTTATGGACTAGGCGTATTGTGTCGATTTCCATCTTTTGTGAAGTGATGTAATGTTGATGCGAAAAACTTATCGACAATTAAAAATTGGAGGTTGAATAAATTGTAAGTTGTTTATCGTCTTGTGTTGACAGCTACTCCTTTCTTGATAGATATTCTTTGTACTAAGATGTTAATACGAAAAGTTTTTTTAATGTGATAATTAGGGGCTCTTATTTTCTATCTTCGTCTTTTAGTAATTAATCTATTTGACCAATTCTATTCTTGGTCCGGGAAAGACCATTTCAATTCTCTTTGAATCACTTAAATATACATTAACATCACTATAACTTTCAGAGATGACAATGCGCAATACATGAAACCACATTGAACATTTAATCAAGGGGAAGGTTCGGTAAACGAGTCGCTATTTTCCTCTTTTTTTTTTTTATCTTCAAAGTATTCCCTACGTTTCATGATACACGTAATATTTTTTTTATTATCCTAATTTATTTATAATTTTTTTTCTTTTATGTAATGTTTAATCTAAAATAAATCATATCAATCATATTTTATTACATAATATCCATTATCTTCTCTCATAATAACCTCATTATCCCTAAAAAATATTTTTTTATTATTTAATTTTATAAAAATTTAATATATATATATAAATTTTTTTATCGCATCAAATAATTACAAATGTTATACCACGGAGGAAATACAACGTGATCATCGCCAAAATACATTACATTGTCATTTCTAGCCAAATTGGTTCAGCAATGACCGTACACTCTTTTGATTTTCCCAGGTTAAGTGTCAGTCAGCGTTACTCGGCATACTAAAACTAGTCATCATATCATGGAAACTTGCATAAAACAGCCCTAAATTTTAGGTCCGTGATATATGATTTTTTTTAATTTATAAAAAAGACCTTTTTTTAAGTATTTTTTAGGGGATTTTGGGTCAAAAAAGGATGATTTTTGATAAATATAACGAATTAAATATATATTTTTAAAATTTATAAAGATTAAGTACCTCTGACCAATTGGTCAGCGGGTTTATTACAATTTTCCCTTATATCATTATATGATATACCGCGTATGTCTAATCTCAAAAAGATATCTCATTAATGTTTAAAAATGAAAAACACTATCTCAAAGATTAAAAAAATAATTCATCTTTTAGTATCTTTTTACTCGGTACAAGTTACATCCCAGAAACCCACTTACTAAATTTAGAAGTTAGTTGCTTAGTACAACAAAATTATCATAAACAGAGAGTGATTTTTTGAATGTGAATATTGGATCAGTTAGCTTGAAATTCGGGTAAAAAAAAATGGAGGCATAGAAATTTGCAGCGTTGGATCAACTAGCTTTTCTCTCTCGATCTCGGCGGAGAAGCCGCCGCCGCCTATGATCAAGATCCCTGCACATATAATCCCGCCATCGGCTTCGCCTTTTCGTGAGTATGCCGATCCCTTCATTCATTCTCCGTCTCTAATGTCGATTTTACGAATATGATGTGTGGTTTTGTGCATCCGTTAGAAATCATTAGTTCTAAGTATGGATTTTATCAATCCTATTAGAAATCATTAGTTCTAAGTATGGATTTTTTTTTTTGGGTATGGGTTCTAAGTATGGATTTTATGTCTCCTTGGCGACTACTTTTTAATGGATTGAACGATATTCCATCGTCAATTCCACAAATGTAGACAAGTTAAGCATTTGAGTTTTGGTTTACTTAATTTATCCATTAAATTTTGATTATCGATTTTGTTTCTAATGTTTGAGTAACTCATCCTTTATCTGGTGGCTTGAGTTTCAAATCCTTTTAAGAGTAGAATTCTGGTGGTGCTGATTGCTGAACTCGAAATTTTGTGCTCTTCAGGAGCTTAGGAGATGTCATCATCTCCTTCGGCATCTTCATCGTCATCACCATTATCAACGCCATCGTCGTCATCACAATCAGCATCATCGTCAAATGCTCCTTGTGCAGCGTGTAAAGTGCAAAGACGAAAATGTGTTGCTGATTGCATATTTGCCCCTTATTTCCCACCGGACAACCAGGAAAAATTCATTAAAGTTCACAAAGCATTTGGAGCCGCAAGAATAGGGAACCTTCTCAAGGAAATCAACCCTCCTCATCGAGAAGCCACGGTTACCGGACTCGTCTATGAGGCGGAGTCTCGTCTAGCAGACCCGATGTACGGTCCCGTGGCTCACATTTTCATCCTGCAAAGTGAGTTGAAGAAGTTGATCCAGTATCTAGAACATTATAGGATGGAACTAGCGTATTTCAACAGCCAAGCGGGAGCTGGGATGCCACAACCTGTGGTTTATCCCACCACCGGATTCCTTGTGCAGAATCAGCATCCACTTAGTAATGTTGCATCATCGTCGAATGCTGATTTGATGCATTATATGCAGATGGGCCCTTCCACAGTTGATCATCATCAGCAGCAACAGCATTTTAATTATCCTCCGTTGATGATCGGTGAAACTCAGCATCAAGAGCACTTCGTCGATCATCAGCCTCATGGTCATATGGTTCAAGGACAACATTCCGCTGCTGCCCCTATTTTAGGGGAGGAGCAGGAGATGATAAGAAAATTCCAACAGCTTTGAACGAAAAAGAGTTTGTATGAGTATCTGCGATCAAACTTATGGTCAGAAGTTCGTGGATGCCCTCAATTTTTGGTTTTGAGATGTTTGTCATTTCATATCAACCGATGTATGGACGAGATATTGTTTTTCAAACTCGCTGACTTCTAATTCTTTTGTATGAGACTGGGATCGAACTTATGGTGATAAGTTCATAATGCCCGCCATTGTTGGTTTCGAGGTGATTGTCATTTCTTATCAAATGATGTACGGACCAGATATTGATTTTCAAACTTGCTGACCTCCGATGATTTTGTCTTGAATATCGATTTTACAGGATTTTCATTGCTTAATACTCCAAGCTTAAAAAGCTTATGTATAGCCGAAGAACAAACATTCTCAGAGGTTCATGATTTGAAGACAAATCAGTCGAACACACCACATATGGTCGCTACATCATAACAGTTACGTAATTGTTCCAAATGAACACAAATCAGCTTAAACCTCAACTCTGACACACCGAACACCAACTCAAATACATCATATTTCATCTGTAATCCCCTCACATCTTCAACCAAACCAAATGTACACCATTCCATACTTATTTCAAGAACAATACACGCTTTGTATTCAAATTATAAGGTGAACCACGACATCAATGAAGCCGTAAGCTACTCTTACCAATGTAGTACAACGATGCCGAAAATATCAAACAAATATGCATGCATCAATCTCGAACATCCACAACGTCATTCTACGTTAGCACACCGCTCTCACATTGTCAAAGAAACGCCATCCCTGGGGTCATCAACGCTCCATTTTTAACCAATTGGCCATAACTTTTTGATTCATAGTTTACCAGTCTCATATCTTTTCATGACAGAAATATCTAGATTGTTTTTTATCAAAAAAACCAACTGTACTCACTCCACTACCTGTATATACACACTTCGCCCTCCTAAATCAACTCTTTCTCTCTTTCTCTCTCCCTCAACATCGACGCATTCTCGGCTTCTCCGCCGCTCGCCGTCGCTGCATTCGACGTTCGATTCCAGTCTCAGTGAAGATAGTTCGAGTGGTATCGAATCGGAGGCGAGTTCGATCGTTCGATTCAGAGTGGAGTTTCTTTAATGTTAATACAAGTTGTTGAAACGGAATCGAATCGAAGTTCGAAATCGGTGTTGTGTGAAGTTGAATCGGATAGTGAAGATTATTAGGTTTCCGGTTTGTTGAGTTCGATCGTTTGATTTGTGGAGGAATTTCTTGAACATTATTGGTAGTTGAAGAAGGATTGATATCGAGATTCGAAATCGATGTTGATTGTGACGAACTGTGAAGTCGAATCGGTGAATGAAGATTAGGTTTTCAGTTTGTTGAGATCGATCGTTTGATTTCTGGTGGAATTTCTTGAATATTAGTAGTAATTGGAGAGGAATTTAATATCGAAATACAAATTGATGTGTGTGATGATATGTGAAGTTGAATCGGTATATGAAAATCGGTAAATGGAATTTCTTGAATATTAGTGTTAATTAGTCCTGTACCTGTGTTGGTTGGTGTGTTTGATATGCATGTGTTTGATTTTTTTTTTTTGATTTTTTTTGGTTTTCAACATTGTTATGTGTTCGTAATTTATATTGAATACTCATTCTGTTAAAAAAGTAAAAACTGCAACATTGGCATGTATAACAAATTGATGTATGGAACAAATCGTTTACGGAATGATTGAACATTATTTCATCTAAAATTTACTTAAAATTTTTATGAAACAGTAATGATAGTTTAAGTATTGTACTTCAATCCTAAGTAAATGTCATAATCTTTTAATTTCATTAAAACGAATAACAAAATATCTCTAATTGTGTATCAAATAGTTCCAAAATGATACAACGTTGTATTTTTTTTTCTACCGGAGTAGTATATGTGTTATTAATAATCTATATATTTATATCCTTTTTAAAGTACAACAGAGCAGGAATTTGTTTTTTTAAATGGATTCATTTTGGTTTTTCCAATCATGGTTTGAAAATATATATTTTTTTTTGATTTTGCGCAAAAGTTACGACCTTTGTTCAATGGAACGCATCACACTCCTTATCTGATTTTTGTCATGTTTTTTCCTATGTCTTCTATCTCTGTTATTTTCTCCAAATTTACACTTTTGAGTTCTACAATGAAGTCATTATTTTAGGAATGTTGTGAATAGTTATACATGACTAATGCTTGAGGAATTGGACAGCTGTGATTACTCTCGTATTTGACGACAGTAACTTCTCCTTTCTTCCTTTAATCTAGTGATGAATGAGTGTTAGAGGTTGTGTAACTATTTTGGTGCATTATTAAGGACGAATATTATTGCTCTAACACACCGTTGTACAGTGTTTAAATTTGTTGTTCGTTATGAATGCATTCTAAAAAACAACAGTGATGCTTATGGCTTTTGCCCATTGCGAAAAATTCCCCACTGCTGCCTCCCGTAGGAGTCTGGGCCTTGTCTCAGTCCAAGTGTGGCTGATCATCCTCTCGGATCAGTTACTGATCATTGCCTTAGTAAGCTATTGCCTTACCAACTAGCTAATCAGACGCAAGCCCCTCCTCGGTCGAAGTCCCCGCCCGAGCTAGGCGGGGCATTGGCCCTTGGCTTGGGCCCTTGGCTCGGGCGTATTGATCCTTTTGCTCCTCAGCCTATGGGGTATTAGCAGTCGTTTCCACCTGTTGTTCCCCACCCAAGGGCAGGTTCTTACGCATTACTCATCCGTCCCCCATCGGAAATACCATTTCCCGTCCGACTTGCATATGTTAAGCATGTCGCCAGTGTTCATCCTGAGCCAGGATCGAACTCTCAATGAGATTCATAGTTGGATTACTTATAGCTTCTTGTTGTTTGGAATTATAGAGTATATTATGTTGGTTAAGTTTGATGTGGGTGATGATCAGTCGGCCAATTTTACGTTGACTGCAAATTTAATATGAATCGAGGTATTGGCTACATATGCGTATTGTTTGCTGTTGTTTTTGCAATTTTGAGTTTTTTGTTTATTATGTGTTCATGTTACGGATGATGTGGGCATTGTTTCCGAGCCTGATTTCAAGATAAATTTCGTTTGCATAGTAGGTGTTATAGCTGTATCTATTGTTCTGATGGTTGTCGACAAAGAGAGATTTACTATGGTTGACTTTTGAGAATACAAGTTTGTTCCATTTTGTTATGTTGACGACATTGAGTTAGACCTTGCAAGGTTCATTTGTATGGAGCTTTTGCTAGCTGTAAAGTATGATATCCTTGTTACAATAGCGGAAAGTTGACGATTTGAAAGAGGAGATGATAGTTTCCCACACTTACATTGCTGAGCTAAGTTGTCCACCTTTTATGTTTTCGGTGATAATTTTAATTTTTGTATTAAGCATGAAGTTTGTTTTGTATTGAATTAGTTGGATCATTGAGGTCGTCATATTTTGAATTATGAGTTAAACCTTTTTAAAAAAATTATTACATCCGATAATTGTTTCGGATCAATGGGAAAAAGGATAAGATCTTAGAATAAGTAGTTTAATATTTTCAATGAGGGAGCTGTATATGAATATTTGACACAGTCTATTATCATTAGCACTCAAGGACGTCAAACCATTATTGCAGGATATGTTTTTCGTTTTACAGATTATTGAAAATTTCTATAAATACTACGTTTTTTGTTTGGCCTTTGCTGCATTCGGTATGTTCCTCTACAACAATTTCACTACAAAACAGAACAGTAGAGACGACTAAATATTGTAGTCACTAAACAAGCAAAATTGATCGTAAAATCGAACGGACAACTAAGCAGAGATTAAAAACTGTCCTTCCAAAATTCTTCCTCGTTAACTGAGATAGACGATCATTTTGAAAATTTAGTCGTAAAATTAGCGACTAAATTTTACAATTGGTCGCAAAATATTTGGCGACTAAAATCGTAATGTAGTCGCTAAATTGACGACTAAAAAGAACTTTAGTCGCCCAAGTTAGCGACCAAGTCTGCATGTTAGTCACGAATTTGTGTTGACCTAATGTTTTCACTTTTGCGACCACTGATATTTTTAGTTGCCATTTTTGTGACTAAACTGATAAATTGATTGTCAATTTCACGACTAAATTTTTAATTTGATCTCTATTTTTTGTGATCAATTTCAATCTTTGGTCTATAAATTTGACGACTAAATCTAAATTAGTCGTCATTTATGTATCTCAAATCGACCAATAAGCTACTTTCTACAGTCCTTACCCTGCTGTTACAAACAATTATCACAAATGTAAGTCACGTGCTGTAAAACATCCGAACTGCACAATACAAAGTATTAAATCTAACACAATTCCATTGAAGAGTCCAATATCCAAGCATACAAACACTTGTAATGTCTCAAATCCAAATCATGTACAACGGAGGAAAACAATCACATCTCGTGGAACAATAAGAAAAAGGTCCGAGTACATATCCATGCTTGAGAACACCGGTCATCGATAAACAAGACTTCGTCTGAATCCTCCGATTGTTTCTTAGATATAGATCATAAGTAGACCTTTGATAAGGTGGGAACACGACCCAATTCTTCTGTCTAAACCAAAAAAATAAATGAATGAACATGGAAGTAGATTCTAATAAAGGATTAATGATTAACAGAAGTATTTCTTGATAAGCTGCTTTTGGATTCTGTTTTTCGTCTTAAAGCAGTCACATTATTTGGTTGAGGGTGATTTATGCTCCAACGCTATGCCTAGGGCTTCTTGGAAGCAAGATGTATAAACCTGTGGACTCAACCTGGTAGTATTCCTTTCAAAACATTATCACCAATGATGTGCGTAGGCAGTATTGATAACAGAAGCATTCTACGGAAAAAAAAAGCAAGGAAATAATAACTCACAATTTTTTTCACAATCTCCGCAGTGCATGGAACCGTGATAATGGGTTCCGACTTCGTCTCCTAGCTTTCTCCTGTTTGCTTTACCGACAATTAATCTTTTCTCAAAAAGGGGATCGGAATGCGTTTTCGAAAAAGCGAAATGTACCTCAGGCGATAACTATGATGGCAAATGATTCGTCAAACGCTTTGCTGCCTTGTGTGCAATGTCTATTAAACGCTTCATGCACTTACGCTTGAACTCGATAAAGACCGCTTGTGCATGATACCAAAGAAGCATTTTTCCATATCAGAACTGCATAAGAGCGTTTTGATGGAAAAAAAGAATCACTTATATCCAATTTATAAGGTTTTTGTTTTTTTTTTAGAAAACAAAAGATTTCCAATTTATAGTGTCGCCAAGAAGACATTGCACAATGTTTAATAAACAAAAAAACAGAAATTAAACATATTTTACCGTTGCGAAACTGTGGCTGCTGAAAGTGGATGCAATACGATACGCCGAGAAAAAACGACCCTAAATACAACGATCCATTCCTTGATTGAGGATGCACTGATACCATTGAACAAATTGCAATAAATATAAACACGAATGGTACCTGCACGCAAGGCAAAAACAAAGACGTCTTCCCTAATTCGAAACATGGACACAATTAAACGAAACATCGTCATCAATTAAACATGGACACAACTAAATATAAACATCGTCATCAAAATCAACCAAACATGGACACAACTATAAATCCGTACATTAGATTTGAGCTGATCATATGCTTCAACTGTGATTTCAAGAAAACTTATACTGTAGATATTCCTCGCACATCTTCTCCGAACATCAATTAGCATCTGGCAAAAAGGCAAATATACAGTTGTTAGAAAACATAAATTGATAACCGGAATGAAATTCAGATGCAAAGAGACCGTCTATCTGTATAATCTTTGCAGACTAACATTACTCCCTACTCTACTATTCCACAACCAGATTAGTCTCAAAGACTTAGTAAACTAAATTAAATAAGAATTCAGTGGTCATCCCCATAATACATTTCGAAAGAAAATTGATCAGAAGTTCAGAAAACAAAACATATGCTATAGACAATGCCCATGTAAGATTGCAAACAGCAATAACCCAAAAAAGGACACCAGATTTTTCTGTAAGGAAAAGATGCGAATCTATTACTTTTTTGGATGTAACACCAGGGCTTTAAAAGATTTCTTGTGGTGAGTAAGAGTAGCCATCGTCTTCCCTGTGTTCGTTCCATGTAAAAATCACAAAATCTAATTTGAGCTACAACGACCAAAGGGTTAAAAAGAAAAAGAAAAAAAAAAGATAAGGGACTCCTACAGTATCTCAGATTCCAGAACTTGATTGTTGAATCATGTGAACCTGTAACTACTTGAGGATCCTGAAAAAGACAAACGAAACATGGCAACATTTCATTTCCGAATCCAAGAAAAGTGTAATATCTTGAGTTATTTGTCTTAGCTTCAACATGTAATGGCAAAAGAAACTGTTTGAATATGTTCGTTGTGGACATTGATTGAACGAAACCCTCATTAACAGCTTTCTTTACCTAATCCGTAACAACTTCACTGAGGCCCGTACCTGCATTCCCTGCTTTACTGAGTGAGGGCATTAGGACTAACAAGCTAAGCTGTTCACTTAGAAAGAGGTAGCGGGGAGTACTGACTTTACTGACCGTCCTAGACTTAGCAACCGGATCATGGGCCTAGCCCTCATCTAGCTATCTCGGTCTAAGTCTAACATGGAATACTTGCAAAAGAGGCAGCTAATAGAATCAGCAAATCCCGATCTGTTATGACTACAAAATGAGCTTCTACGACACAATTAAAACCCTAATTCAATGATGATTGAACCCAATCAACAAAAAAACTAAGATTTATGATGAATTCGTAAAATTGCCACTTGTAACTCTAATTTGAAATCCCAAATCAAGCATGAAGGGATTGGAGAAGGGAACCTTACAAGGATCATGGTAAGACGTCTTCCATCACGACAACCCCTGTTAATCGACCTACGCTCCGCCGCCCTTGTTGAGGATGGCGATGGTTTGCGAAGCAGAGAAGAGGAGAGGAGAGTGACTTTGCGCAGTACTGGCTTTGTGGTGGTTTGCGAAGCAGAGAAGAGGAGAGGAGAGTGACTTTGCGCAGTACTGGTTTTGTTTAGGCATGGGAACGAAATAATTGTTAAGTATAAGTTGGGAAACTTAGCGACTAAAAACTAACTTATTTGCAAAAATAGCAACCAACATCATAAATTAGTCGTCAAAAGGACGACTATGTTTTATATTTGTCGCAAAAAGGACGACTAAGTTATACATTAGTCGCAAACTTCCTTCTGTTTTTTTTCTAAAATTATTTTTGGTCTTCAAAAGGGTGACTAGCACGAGTCATTTAGTCGCTAAAGCCTCCTTTTTTTGTAGTGTTTGTAGACCTGTCGGTGACGTTACTCTTGATATAGCAACATAGAATTGGCCATGACTGAATACTGACTTTGGTAGGTATAGTCCCACTTGTTTTAGCGTCTGTACTTGACTCGTATTGATCGTTATTGCGTAGCACAAAGACAGTGGTAGTTATCTTCTTCTCAGTACAAATGGGAGCCGCTGATCATTATTTGGTGCCATAACAATTCGTGGTATGAAGACCTTGATACCGATTCTTTTTCCACTAAGAATTTTTCCTTTGATGACCCATTTCCCAAGCTGTGTTATAGTCAAACGTGTTCCGTTTCATAAACCCTAGCTTGGGTCAAGGTTCCTCAACAATATCACGGGCACATCAATCTTTAGCTCCAGTTCATGGTTTGACATCCTTGTAAACTTCATTGTGTTCAAGTATTCTGTAGGATACATGAGTTGGTGGCCTTCGAAGTTTATCGAAGCAGTGCAAATGGAGTCCGAACTCTTGTAAATTCTGGATTGTACTCAAAACTCAGGCATTAATGGCATCTATGTCCTCGTTTAATGGCGTCAGAATTGCGCGATCCCGTAGGTAGGCATCGTCAACGATGGCTGCTGTTACGTCAGGATGGAGGAAGTCTATTAGTGTGCCACCGCCATCACCGTTTGTCGGTATCTTTATCTGTGTGTCATCACCATCTTTGTCTCTGGAATGGAGTGTGGAATTTTTGTCACCGATCTTTATTACCCAATCTACAAAAGCGAGTTGTGTTGTCCCTAAGGATATTCTTGGAATGTCTTTAAGTATCCGCATGTTTCTTGTGAGTTTGAACACTTTGAAATGTCTTCATGGTTTGGACTTGCTCAAGCTCGCCATTACTATGTCTTCTCTTTTCTTCCCTGGCAAAACTAGTAGAATTTGTCGGAAGTCCCCTCCAAGAAGCAGTGTTTTCCCTCCGAATGGTCCGGTTGCTTGTTCACCATCAACGTTTTGCATGAATTCTCTGAATGTCCAGTCAATAGCCTCGAATGCATGACGGTGGTTCATGGACTCTTCATCCCATATGATTAGATCCGTTTTGCATATTAATTCAATTAGCATTGTTCTATGAGATATGTCACATGTTGAGTGCTTATGTACATTGATAGGTATCTTGAACTGCGAGTAAGCAGTCCTGCCACCTTCTAGGAGCAATGAAGCTGTGCTAGATACAGCCAAAATCAAAGCTATTTTCCCCTTCGATCGAAGCTTTGATAAAATACATGACCATAGAAAAGTTTTCCCGGTGCCTCCATGTCCGTATACGAAAAACAGTTCTCCTTTGCAATGCTGAACTGATTTTATAACTGCATTGTATATTTGAAGTTGATCTTGATTTAAGGATGACTGCATTATTGAATGTTCTGATGAGAGTCGTGCTCGATCGTATGATAGCTCCGCTTGTAGTAGTCTGTTGCTATTCTGAGGTTACAATGCATGGTTGATAGCTGTTAGCGTGGGGAAATCTTCCAAAGACTTTCCATTCCTTTTCTGTAGCAGGTTTATTTGAACTAAATACAACTCCTGCTTCATTGCATCTGGGACAATGAAAGTGTTGGAATTACAAATATGCCTCTGTTTGTATTCAATATCGTCGATTAGGTCGATTCAGTGTTATTCTCACAGTTGCAAGATGTCACCAACTTCACTAAAGAGCAACATTGTGACAAACAACTCCCGTAATTGTGGCCCGGATTGGTGTAGAGCTGCCTCATCTAAAGCCTCATGCCACTCTCTGTCGCTTTTTAGGAGGCCCAGGTGGTAACATGCCTCCTTATATGTGGGGTAAACTTTGTTGCCCACTCTACGTATGTCATTGTACAATTGTGCTCCTTTGACTACGTTTAGTAGCATGCATAGGTAAAAGCGTTCCCCTGCTACTGGATGTGCATATGCCAATCTTTCAATCACGTTGATCCTATTCTTTCTCATGATCACGTTTTGGCTTGGTTGTCCTACTTGAATTTTTTTGAGAACTCCACCCACATAAGTCAAATTTCGAGCAAGCTCGAAAATCTTGTTCATAAATATCCGTTGTACAAACATGGTCCCATCAGGATTTGTGTTCCGTAGTACATCTCTCAGGTCTTCATTTTCTTGGAAAGTAACTGCTTGTTCATTTTCAAGTGAAAATACAATCTATCAACTATCGGTTGCTTATAATGTATCGGGATATCACGGATCCACCAGCAAACTTCAGAGACGAAAACATATCTGGCAATTCATTTGTGAAGTGGCTTGGTTTTGTTGAGGAGTAAGCTGATTAAAGTGATGTTACAATATTAAGGTTTACCTGCACTCAAGGTAGTGCTAAACTTCGTCTAGTGTGCTTTGAGCTTGCATTTTTTGTTGTGGATCCTTCGGTTGTATTCGTTTCTACCATCATTGTTGCGTGGTCTGGTCCTTTGGAAATGTACTTGAATAGATATTTTATCGATTTGGACTTATTGCATAATTCTACGTTTATATGTGCTTCATATTTCACCAGCAGTCCTCGGTTATAAGGTACTATATATCTACAATATCCCAAAAAAGTGACAACGAGTTTAACTCTCATTTATGATTTTTAATTTGGTAAGAAGTAACAAAATAAGTCAATAGATAGAATTCTACCTGTTATCAAGCGGCACTCCATTTTTATCCACGGTTCTGCCATCATTTCTTCTTTTATATGTCGGATAACCATTCTCATCAATAGATGTAGTACTCACGTAACCCTTAGGAAAATATTCTAAGCAATTTCCGTCACGCACACCGGGGCTGTTTGGTTTTGCATGACCACAAGGTTCATGGATCATGAATTGGCTCACACATTCATAAGCAATTGGATCAGCATGCTTATCAGGCAATTAGGCTGAGATGATGTCATCTATGTTTTTGGGGTCTAGGCACTTGTCACAATCTTTAAGCCAAAGGACGATGTGTACATGTGACAGCCCTCGTTTTTGGAACTTAATTGTATAGACCACTGCAATATCTATCATGTAGTGTTTGTAAAAAAATGGATCTGGAAGCGAAGAGAATAATTCACCGAGTATAAATATGTTGTACATGCATGAAAATAGGATGATGATAGTATCAAAGTATTTACATGGTGTAATTGTCCCTAGTATTCGTCCTTTCCGTAGATCTTTTAGAAGGTGACCCAACTTCATTTTGAATATCTTTGCAATGATTTCGTGTCGTACAGTGGCATAGTTATGGGGAATCTTCTTGATTAGATGATCGATTTCTTTTCATTTTGGATTGCATGGTGAAAGTGATGAAGAAGTCATGATGTTCGTACTTACAGCACACTACCAATGCGTCTTGATAGTTTTGTTGTATGTATCTGGGTCCACGGGTGAATAAAGATGGCAATATAATGCGCTTCCCAACTTTCTTTGGGCACATATGCCCTTGTCGAACAGCGTGGACAATGTTGTGGTATAGCTCGGATCGTAGTGTCTTTTGGTTTAGGAAAATCCAATTCAACTGTGCTTGTTCAATGGTGGTCCATGCGTCAACGACATACTGCAAGAATAAACAACCTCCTTATAGCAGTGTGTGGCCTTCATTCTCACTATAGTGTAAACGGTACGCATAAAATTCCCTCATGTTGACCGTTACTCTTTATAACGACCATGATTGTGATTGGTTAAGTGGTATGTCTGTTCTGTTCCCATCTTCACTGAAAGGGAATAATAGAGGATATTGTAAAACCATATAGCTTGGATGAATATGACTTATCCGTTTTAAGCCTTTTGATTTATACTCTATTATAATATTCTTGGGACTGGACATGTCATCACCGGGAATCAAAGCAGCAAATTCATGACTGTTTGATGGGATATTAGAGTAGCGGCCGTCAGAATCCGAAGGATCGACATTCTGTAAGATTGATTATGTTTTTGCTCTGATGTTATCTGTGTCTTAATTGGGATGATCTTTGAAGGAAGTTAGTTGATGAGAATCTGATCATGAAATTTGTTAAGTAGTAGGTGTTATATGTGTCATCTTTGTTTTGATTCTAATGATCTTTAGATGGAATTAATTGATGACAATCCGATCTTGAATGATAATGTTATGGGCTGGTACGAGGCTGAGTTAGTCGACTTTTATACTGTACTCTTGGAAAGATGTTGCGTCAGTGCTACACCTCACATACAGTCATTCTCTTCAGTTGCTTCTTGTCCCGATTCATTATAATTCTTGGGTGACTTTCTTTATGCAGGTAGAGCGTTGTGCAGTGTGCCAAGCCTTGAATAAGATGTGTGGAGAGAACTGTGAATATGCGGAGTATTTTGGACCAGATGATGCAGGCGAATTTGCCGCGGTGCAGAGGGTTTTCGGTTTAACTAAATTCAGCGAGCTAGTGAATGGCGTGCATGAGTCTAACGGGGGTAGAGCTGCAGTGACCCTCGTCTACGAGGCTGAACGCAGGCAGCAGGATCCTGTAAATGGCTGCTATGGCATGATCCAACTGCTCCATAAAGAGATCCCACGGCTCCATGAAGGGATCCAACGGATCCAAGAAGAACTCATGCACTGCAAGGCTGAGCTTGCAATCATGAAGTTGCAATTGGACTGCCTTAAGCATCACCAGCAGCAGCTTCGAATGGGGATGACTTTGGATGGGTATGGAAGGGGTGGTGGAATACTGAATGACATCGGAAGTTCAACAGCCAGGTCGTCGTCATCCTTTGTTCCGGGGGCTGGATCTCATACGCAGTACCAAATGCTCCAACAGCAACAGCACGGAATCATGTTGAATGCAGAAGGACATGGACCGAGGGTTGATCGCAGTACAGCTGGAGTTCCTCATCCCATTCAGCATCAGCAACAGCAGCCATAGCAGCATACTCAGCAAGACTCTCATCAGATCCCCCAGCAACAACAGGGGCAGCATGAAGGAGTGGGTATTTTGACTCTACATCAGGCGCAGAGCACAGCGCGGACTCAACAAGACCAGAACTCTGGAGGGCAGTCTGGCAGCGGGACTTGTGACTGAAACCGGTAGCATTTGTAAATGGATCAATTTTGAGGTAAGCATCCATCTCCGTTGTCTGAAGTATTCTTTCCGTGATACAACAAACCCAGTAGAAACTACAACTGTCTGAAATATTTTGAGTTAGTGAGTTTACTAGCGTAAGCATCCGGCGTAGGAGTTGTTACCTCTCGGGCACATTCTCATCACAGCTCTTATGACCTGGAATGGTTTTCTGAATGCTTCTGTTGCTCAGCTCACCTCTGACCTGTTGCATTTCTTATTTGTGGATGCAGTTGCTGAGCTTACGACACTGCTTGCTTACATGTACAAAGAAAGGATGAATACCATAGCAGATAAAACTTAGAAGGTAGCAGCGAAGATAGAGAGGAAGGAGATCGAGATCTCGCTGACGAGTTCAATTTTTTTGCGATTTGTGAAGTCCTTGTTCTGTTCTTTTTGTTCTGTAGTCTCTAGTTTCTGGTGTGAGGTGAATCACTGCATCTGTGAATCAAGAGTTGATAATATTGCGTCCTGCATGATACCTGGGAGATGCTAGGTTAAGGTACTAGTTTTACTAATGTGACATCGTTATCATACTGTCAAAACTTTACTCGTCGAAATATAATACGTCCAATGTGACCAGAGTTTACTCTCTTAAATTCTCTTGTTTTGCTGTGTATGCTAACTTCAGATTCAGTTATGTACTTTTGGTCTGTGCTCAGTCTGTCGATATGCCCGACTTCAACCTGTCCGGAATCAGCGGTGTATGCATATAATGAAAACACAAAAGCTTCATTGATCACCTGTTACAGTTCTATCATATTGTTCTCTCAACAAGTCAATCTATCACATGATCACACGTCAAAGAGAAACAAGCTTTTCATGTAAATCAGGGGGTTCATCACTATATTGCTTCACTAACATTCAGGTAAAATGTGCGCACAATGACAACCTCCGACAGGAAAGAACAAACCGAGACAGTATTAAAGCGCTACAACTCAAGATAACCTTAAGACTTCTAGCCGCCGCCTCATCCTCATTATCCTCAAAATTTGGCGAAACGGCTGTTTCGCTACACGGGTAGACAAAAGCTGTACATCTATGGTCACTATAGTATGAGGGTACCACCGATGTGCTAGAATGATCTGCATTCATTCTATCTACGGCCATCTGAACGCTGATCTTCTTCCATGGAGCTCTCGCCAGATGCAGCAGATGAGTTACGGTTGTTGGACCTCATCGTCAACTGAAGTGGCCCTTCAGGGGAATCAGAGAACGAGGTCCCTGCCTTCGAGCTGATATCGAGCTGAAGAACCTGCCCCATTGAGATTTCATTGGATGATGTGGGCGATGAACTCGGCACTTTTCTGACATGAAGTCTATATTTCTGCAGAAAGATAATGGAATATTATGAAAGACCAATGATTTTAAACACGGTTTAATCCTAAATCAACAAACCAAGCTAAAGATTGCTTTTTGCTTTTCAAAACGATAATCAAAGGTCGGATCGGAATTTTCTTGATTGATATGTCTGAGTAGGATACTACAGTCAAGATTAGCTTTCGTCAACAGGGTACTCTCCGTGTCAAGCAAACTATCGTTCACTTCCATCTACAAAGTTCCATCAATAACATGCTGATGCACTACAGCTCTACTGTCAATGTTATCATGAAACCCCGTACCAAAACATGACCACTATCATCAACAGGCCGCACTGATCACCGATGCGCAAAAACCTTAGTCTACACCACGCCATCACACCGTTTGCCAACACCGACAGACCATATACCACCGTACAATCACAATGAGATTCACAAACATGATTATCATATCATCATCAACCAAAAAGAGATTTTCAGTGATGGGGTTCAATACAATTAAGTATAACTTAGTATTGCATTCAGCTCCACCACGTAGTAGTCTTAGAATGCTCAGTCTCTATCGCAAATATTTTGCTATTCGTACGTCAACCTCGCGAATCAACCATGTAGATCTTCTTAATGGAATATTAGATTCAGAATATACCTGTAAGTGGCTTTTAACTTCGTCATTGGTGAGGCCCTCCACTTGCATTAGATCTCTTATTTGCTTTGGAGTAGCCACTGCACAAACCAAATTACCACCGGAATCACACAATGAAAACAAAATTAGCCTTGCGAAATAGCTTCTCTGCGGGAATCCCAGAATCTCATTCAATATTATTAGTAAATTTGAACAAGTCAATCAGATACAACAATAGTGCACCCGTTGAACCAAACAACTTCTATCGAGATCATATAAGAACTATCTAGTTACTAAAATTAATGTAACATCAAAACGCTCTAAATCCAATCAGCTCAAACTTTTGGACAGCAATAAGAAGCATTTCGACATGACGTCACAATTCCATATGTCTACGCCGTATCACACCGTGATTCCGTGTGAATTCTACCGCCCCACTTAACTTTTGCCGACACAAAGATTTGTTGTAAAAGAGGTCATGATAGATGGATGGATAGTGTGACAATTACATGTGAAACAACCAACCGGTACTATCCATCATCATCATTTTCTTCTTGTTTGAAAGGAATCCCAAAGACCAAAGTTCACGTGAAACCTCATTTTTTGCCCTTTAGTGGATCCCAAAATTCAAAACTTACGTTGCTTTTCATCTTCTTTTTGGCATTTTTCTCACCAACACGAATATCATAACTACTCCGGAATACTGTGTCACGACACACACTAAACTTTATTCCTCGTCGTCTCAAATCCAACATTGAATAGTTCATTCCATCGTTATATTTCACATCAAAAAAATCACAGCATTGAATAGCTCATTCCATCGTTTTATTTCACATCAAAAAAATCAAATCATCCTTTCATCGTTATTGTTAACTCCAGGGGTTCTGTGAAAAAACAAATAATAATCAAAATAAAAAACACTTCATTAAATAAAACGATTTTTCCTAAGGAATATTTTAAATATTATGCCCAGATAAAACATACAACATGAACTGAAAATCATTTTTTCTGATTTACTGCTTCTATTTTATCCATTAAGAAAAATAAATAAACACTTCTGATACAGTAAAACAAAAATAGAAAATAAAAAACAAAACTGATACCCTAAGTTTTCCAACTATAAGTCACTGAAAATCATGAGATAATAAACACAAAAATCAATACAAAAATAAATTATACTCCTCCATCTCATGAAAATTAAACAACCTGACTTTTGATATTATTTCCTAAGTATTTTGACTAGTTTCATTTTATTATTAAATGATATTAAAATGAATTTTTTTATATATTTATCATTAATATTTCATAAAATTTTTACATATATATCATTTGATTGCGGGATGAATCAAAATCGATTTTGACAATTGCAATTTTTATGAGAAGGAAGAAATAATACCAGATCAAATCATCACACATATACATCGATGGATTTCAACACATACACAAGTGTACAAGTGCTCATACCATGTGACCCACCAAGCTTCTCAAGGCTATCCACGAACCGGCGATGAAGCTCCGGCGACCAGTTCCGCCTTGCCTTCCTCGCCGCCAAATACGGCGGCGGCGGATTCGGCATTTTGTTCTGATTCGGCAACACCATCGGCCGAGCCGCCACGGCCCGGCCGCCGATGACAACGGGGCCTCTCCTCGATCGCTGCTGTGAGTTCGTCGTCACTGTCAGATTTGCCGCGTCGGAATTGATAGGGTTAGTCTTGGGAAATGACGGAAATGCCCCTTCGTTGTCGTTGAACTTTCCTGATCCGTGGACCTGCTCGGATCTCACCCCTTCGTTTTCCTTGTTATTCTGTCCAAAACAAAATCATAAAAATTGCAGATGAGTCCCTGAAAATTCATAAATTTCATGAAGGGTACTTTTGATATAAATTCAAATAAATGTTGAGGACTGACTTGCAAGAATGTGGACGGACATGGAATTGGAGAAGAAGAAGAGCACCAAAGCTGCACAGAGCTCATCCAGTTCTTCTTATCATCCTCGTTGGATTCCGATTCTGCCCCTCGATTTCCACCCGAATTACTGCACTTGTTCTCCTTCACCTTCTCATCCTCATCTCCTCTCAGCCGATCAATCACTTCAAAACGGAAAACAAAAACATCAAAACCGGAAAAAAAAAAACTAAAATTAATATTAAAAAAAAAAGATCGATCAGTTTTTCGATTTTCTAAAAATTACCTTGGTTGAGGAGGACGATGGAGAGGGGAAAATCGTGCTTGAAAGCCTCAATTTTTCGCCTTTCATCTACCAATCCATCAATATAGCGCTTAAGCTTCGGGGACGACGACGGCGAAATGGAGAGAAAAGAGACAAAATCCGGAACAGCAGCAGCTGGTTTCAGATCAGATAAGCTCAGTTTGAGTTGTTTCGGTGAATTCATCGATCCCTATTGTTATTATTTTTTCTTTGATCGATCCACTTTGTTGTTCTCCTTGTTGTTGGTGGAGTTGTGTTGTGATGCGTATGAGTCTGTATTTTTTGAGGAAAATAAGTGGGGTGGAAATGAAAATTTTATAGTGGGGAAAATGGAAATGGACCCGTGAGAGTCCATCCGGGTCGTCGCGTATGGGAATGGAATCCCCTGGATTCCCGTTTCTCGTCTTTTTTTTTTTTAATGATTTTTTTCATTATTTTCCTTTTTGGTTTTGGGATTTGGTGAAGGTTGATGTGTGGTTTTTGTCTCACCGACGGCTCAGTTGTATCCAGGAGTCAAAAAGATAAGATGCCCTTCAATTGGGTATTTGATCGATTAAAAGTAAAACGGGTATTTTTTATTTATTTTTTCAAAATAAAGTAAAACGGGTATTATTTCCTCCATCCCTTTGCAATTATTCTAACATTTATTCATATAAATGATAAAATTAATCACGTTATAAATTATTCATTAAATGATTAAATAATATTTTTTCTAACAAAATTATTATGAAACATTAAATATTATGTAAGTTATTTTTTTTATTTCAGATAAATTACGACAAATTATTAAGAATAAATATCTATATAACTTACAATGTTTTTTTAATTGACAATTTTTGAGAGTATAAAAGTTCATAATATCCCTATTTTATATGGTATTATCTTCTTTATCATTATTTTTTTTCTCTCCATTCATCCAAATTTTCGTAATTTATCTGAGACGAAAAAATATATATAATATTGAGATAAAATAAAATTCATATCATGTCGTTTTGTAGTGAAATATAACTCATCAAAATATATAATAAACAATTTAAATTTTATATGTATTATAATTATTATGATATAAAGGGAGGGAGTAATCCAATTTTTGGATCAAGATAAAATCTGAAAATGATAAGACGTAAATAATACAATGTTGACAGATCATTTTCTTTTGTGATTATTGAAATTTGTTTATAGTACTCGTTTCGTTTCATGATGCATGTACTCGGTAATATTTTTTTTGGATGTCTTAATATATTTGTGATATTTTTTAATAAATTTTTAATTTAAATAAATTTAATCATTCATGTTTTGTTATAATACCCTCATTATTTTCTTTTATAACAACCCCACTACTTCTATTAAAAAAACTAAAATGTTAATCCGTACGTTATACGGGATGAATAATCAAGTTAAAATAAATAATATTCATAGTGAATAAACATATTTTTCTATATCATTGTATTAAAAATTGATTTTCTTATTCATTCTAATATTTTTCGATAAATTGATTTAAGAATTACGATTTATATATATGATTTATATTATTCCTTAATGTCAATTATTTATTTTGAATTAAAAGACAGAGAAAAAAATATAGTCTAATTTTAACATCGCGATAAAAAAAATTCCTAATTACTATGTGAAATGATAATTTTATATACAAGATCGTTAGAATTTTTTATATGATTTTTTAATGAAAAAATTTGTATATAATATTATTATATTTACTTTTTTTTCATTGATTTAAATAAATGAAAGTTTAAAAATTTGTAAGATTTTCATATAAGATGGTTTGGATTATAAATTTCTTTTACTTTTACTTTAAATAAATCAAAGTTATCAAATTGTCCATTAAAATTTTACTAAATTCGTTAATGTCTTGACGTATCATTTAATGGTTTGTCGTTTGATTCCTTAATATAATTGTATGTATAAAATAAATAGTTTTATATTAAATTTCATAAAATTTTAACATATGTATAAATTTTTATATCGAAACAAATAATTATAAATATTATAAAATTATAAAATGAAGGAAGTAATATGTATCGACAAAGGAATCTAGCCATTAAAATCGAAGGACACAAAAATAGATAAACATATTAGTGACACGTGTTATGAACTACAGTATATTTACTTGTGAAACGTGTGTTTGTGTGATGCTCTATCTTCCACCCCAGCATGTTTATCTCCAAGTCCAAGCAAGATTACAAATTTGGGTACACGCCAAGGTAGAAAATGTACAAATAGAAAAAAACTGGAGGCAAATTATGCCGGTGAAACAAACTGTAAATTAAGATCTGCACTTAATGGTAAATGTCTGTGAATCAAAAGTGTGTTTAGGGGCTGTTTAATTAGTATCAATTTTGTTTTCTGTTTTGTTTTATTGATTAATAAAATAAAATTATTTGTTTCAGATCGTTATTATTTCTTAAATCGATAAAACGAAGATTAAAAACATAATAGTAGAAAAATAATTTTTTGTTTTTATTTTTTGTTTCATCTTAATAAAAAATTCAGGATTTCTCCTATACAAAATCATCTTATTTTATAAAATGATTTTAATTATTATTATTATTATTGATTTTGATTTCTCTAATTTCGAGCAGCGATACCAAACAACACTTAAATGGAGTACTTAAGTAAAAAATTAGCATATGCTTGAAGTTGTTAAGAGTGGCTAGAGTACTGGAATTGGAATATAACTTGTCTTTCCATCAATATTACTACTAATCTATACCTCCTGCGATTTAATTTGTAGGGGTAATTAAACTAGAGGATGAACCACACGTGCAACAACGAAATTAATACTCTTAATTTGGCGATTTGGTCCATTAATTGTTTGCAAAGACCAATCTCTTGTAATTCTTATTTTTAATCATGGTTCAACAATTTTACTTGGCAGTCCACATGCACATATTTACGGAACGTGGTGGTTAAGCATAACCTAGTCGTACAAAAATACACATATATAAAAGTAAGTTTATCTTTAAGCACCAATTAAACCATGATCGAAGCTAAAATCAAACGTAAAATTGTTGTTAAACTAGGCAAATGATCTGAATCGAAACATGATGGTTACCGTACTTGCATATTTGCTCGAAAATGACTGTAATCTAAGTTCTTGGGTCTTCATTTTGTTGTCATTTAATTTACGAAAAATAGGATTCATCAAAGCATGTAACTATCTATGAAATTAACCGAAAACGGTTCATCTATGCACTCTAATGATGTGGGCTTGGTCCATATACATGGCGAAGATTTAGTCATATAGTATAAATTTTTGCGGATATGGTCAATTTTCCCAATTTTTCTACCATAGTAAATAAAAGATGACAATGTGCTAAACACATATAGCCGACTGAATTTCCTCGTTGGTTCAACTAGTTTATCTTAAATGTATTTTTACTTTTTTCTACCATTGGTCAATGTCCTTTGAAACCTGCAATCAGCAACGGGTAAAAATTCATACCAGCACACAAATTGCCCCAATTTCACACGTTGTGTTAAAATATTAGCTTCTCTTACGATTTCAATAACTTCGCCCTAAAGATTCTCGGATCCAACTCGATTAAAAGAAAACTGTTTCTTGCAAAAAGTTATGGGTAAAGTTTCACGAGAAAGTTCTCAATCCATATATGTTGGATTGATTTAAAATCAACAAACATTGGACATTTCATTAACATTACAAAATCGTCATTGTTCCATTGAGTTTAAATGAATCCCTTTTTTCCAGTGATTTTGCAACCATAATGAAACTCTTTAGTTATTGCCACAATCTTGTATGAGTCAAACGAAATTGATTCAGTATTAAATCGTTTTCATGATAATTGTAAAATCAAAAATTCGATATTTTAAAATATAAAATCCGAATATATTATTCTGTTTTGTTTAACGGGTGTCACACCCATTTCCTTTCTTTAATCTTATACTGCTAAATCTCTTCACGATTCTCACAAAAGCGCAGAATCTTTTTCCCGATTTGACTTTGAAGCAACGCGATTAAGAAACCTGTAACGTCCATTAGTGCTCAACTTTATAAGTACTTTACAATGAAGACATGCCAAGGGATGGCCCTTTGCCTTCGGGGATCTGCAAATAGGCAAATACTACCAGAGAATCTCCTCGCCCCACATCAGTACACCGTCATGGTTGGTGCCAAATACTAGCACGATCAACACCAACAGAAAAACGTAGAAGAGTATTTTATGCTCCATCGGCCATTCGCGTTCCAACACGTGGATTGCAACGTAAATTTAGGGATTGGGGAAGCAAGCGGTTTGTTCTTTACATCCTAAAATAAATATAAATTAATTTTTATTAGTCAATACGAATTTTAAACATCCATAATTTTTTATCATATTAAAATAATAAAATTATGTCATTGTTCGAATATTTGATTATCTTTACCTAGGTAAATTCACACCATCAAAATGGTGGGCGTAATTTTCATGTATTGAGGCTATCGTTTTCGTGCGAGATACGATGGCGATCGCCATCAGGCTGGGACGAGATTCCCATGACTATGATCCAGACACGTGGTCATGAGACGACGAATCCAGAAACCCTCCAACAAATTTTTATTCTTATTTTTCACATCATCTTCAACGTTGTTGGTTCCTTCGTGTAGAGATAAGGATTCCCTGAAAAACGGGTCCCACACATCACGCCAAACCTCACACCATTGAAGAACACGACGGACAAATGAGGAAAAGGGAATCAAAGATGCTCTCTCTCGCACCGCTGATTGACAAGAGTCCTGAACGCTCAACCCTCCACCTTTTTTCTTTTCTTTCTTTTTTTCTTTTTGTACGACACGACAAGTTTTGGTCCGTTTGTCAAAGCTTGTTTGTAAAATTATGATGGCAAATGTCGCTATTTCTATATCAAAATCCAAATTTATAATTCCCTCAGAAGAAAAAAAAAAAGCCAAATCTATAACGTCAATACAATATTTCCTTCATCTTAATAAAATTATAATAGTATAATATCTTACACTCTTTACGTCCTATAAAGAATATAATTTTTTATCAGACACGCGTGTCGATGTAAAGTTTGACACGTATATAAGACGATCAAACGTATTTTTTGTAAATTTATCATAAAATATCAATGATTGTGTAAACTACGTACTTCGACATAATATATGTTACGGGACGATCAGAAGTGATTTTATATAAAAACGAGATTTATATATATGCATATAGAATAATGCAAAATACGTATATGTTATATTTTTTGTGAGGCGGAGGAAGTAACTTACAAAACCACTGATGTTTCACAATAAATTTATAAAAAAATTACGTTTGAATGTCGTTACACGCGTATCAAATTTTGCATTGGCATACGTGCCAAGTCAATACGTTACATCCTCTGTGAGACGAAAGGAGTATAACATTATCTTATTTTGAAAATTTTTACGTATAAAAATATCAAAACATTATTATTTTTAACTTTATATCACATCAATTCATCTCATTATCTTCTTTATTTATTTTTTTCTCGTTCCTCTCACTTAAATAATTTAAAAGGTAATTTGATTTTTTCTTTTAAATTTAATATATATATAAATTATCAATGAGGCGGTTTTAATTCTATTAGGAGGGATAGTATAAATGACTAACATACTTTTGATTCTATCGAGGTCGAATTCCTTGTGGTAAATGGGAATCCATTGATTTTTTCTCTTTAAAGAAAGAAATAATGTCCATTTCGAACAAATCTCCGATCTCAAGTTTCATTGAACAACCCTTATCCTAATCAACTGTTCGGGTATTCAATGTTCTCGTGAAACAATTTCTTTGTTATTGATAATAAAGATAAAATTATTATATTTTTCGTCTCATAATTTTTATAATTGTTTGATATGAATCGATTTTTTATATGTGTGTTGAATTTGATATATTTTGATTCATATAATGTGATTTTTTATGATGATGATGAGTTTGATATAAAAGGATAAAAAAACGAAGGAGGGGGTAGTAGAGTGTAGTGAGGTATTACGATTATTTTAATACTCCCTCCGTCCTATAAAAAATATAATATATACGTATTTTGCATTATTCTAAATGCATGAATATAAGTCTCGTTTTCATATCAAATTACGTCTGATCGTCCCACAATATGTATTGGGTTGAAGTACATAATTTACACAACCATTGATGTTTCATGATAAATTTTACAAAAATTTGCGTTTGATCATCGTTGCACGACGCATGCCAGGTCAATCCGTTGCATCCTTTATGGGACGGAGGAAGTATAAAATTATTTCCAAACAAAAAAATAAAATAAATGTTGTAAAATTTATGAGACGATACAAAATAATACTAAGTGTTGTAAAAATTATGAGACGAAAAAATTAAATACAAAAATGTATATTTCTCAATCTCAATAAAAACATACATCCTTATTCGACCAGATTATTTGGATTTTTTTATATTTTTATCTGGAGATCAATGATCCAAAAGTTTCCGACAGAAAATATCACTGTCACCTCAACGAGAGAACTAAAACACACTAGAGAATGATACCAAAGCCCAGCCCATGATTTCTTATAAGAATCAAAACCTATGAATTCAAAGTCTTAAGCCTTGGGCTTATAGTGTTTGCAATTAATCATGAATTAATTCTGCTAATTATTTCAGCTTCGCCTCATTGGAGGAGTGGAAAGCCTGCATATTTATCCAAGCTAGAGTAAAAGAAAACGTGTTAAATACTGTATGTCACACAAACGACCCTACCCATCGCAGGTCAAAAGTAAATCACAATAGGGTACGTGAAAATTTCATTAGTTCACGACATGCTTCGTCTTTTGCATTCCGAAAACTTCGATATCATATTAAAATTATCTAATTTCGAGTTCCAACTTACACAAAGATTACTTCCAAATGATCACAGAATTTTTCGACTTATTGAACAAATGAACTATGGAAATAAATGTTTATTTGCTGAATATACTTTTTAACATTTGTTTGATCAATTTCTATACACACATCGTAAACAAAAAATGAAGAATTTCTTTGATACACAGAATTAAAGCAAAATAGAAAAACAACAACAATATCTCAGATAAACTCGCGATCGACAAGATATAGAATAGGAAAAAACAAGGAGGACAAAAAAGGATTTTTGGAGTACATGAGGCATGGGTTATGCAGCACAGAAACAGCCGCCGCGTATCAGGTGAGGAATCTCATAGGGTCCCTCACACACACAGACGACAGGCGTGCAACCTCATGTCCTAATCTTCGGCCCATCGTTATTCAAGCATTTCTTCTGACATTTTCCTATACGAACTACATAAACTAATCAGAGTTCATAGGATTATGATAAATCCAGAATCTCAAGTTTATCTGTAATCCTGTATGAATATTTGTTATCCATAGGCCTCTTATGTAAATTTATCATTCCTAAATTCAAGCATGAGGGCACTAGTATCCTTTGAATAACCTGACTCTATGAACGGAAATTGTCATAATCGACAGGATTCTCGAGCACAAAGGAACTCAGAATCATACACAACCATCACCACAAAGATCATTCATATTGAGCTAGAGGATAAGCACAACTGGATACCAAATCCTTACAATAGTGTAAAATCTTGAGCAGATTCCTGAGAAACAAAGTTAGCGATGAAATGTGACCACTTGAAAATCATAGGACTTGCAGCTATACCGTGAGTCTGAGTCTATGTTTCCCTCTTAAAATCTGCTCCTATGGTGATTTTGATGCTCACGAGTACTGATACTTCTCCAAGGATCAGTGTCAAAATAAGGAGGGAAGGATATTCTCTCCATAGAGCTCCCAGATTAGAGCTTGGGATGGTCGGATGTCTAAAGTCTAAAACACAAAACCGCAGAAAATGATTGAAATGATAGTGTTCAAAACCTTTGAATTGATTTTAGATCTAGTGAATTTCCAATGTCAATGCCGATTCATAGCTGTCCATTATGTTGTAGCGAAATAAGAGCTGTTCAAAATATATTCCATCAAACCAGGAAGCAACAGGAAATGCAAGATTCTCAATGTTACCTCCGGACGTATGCCATTTCCGACAACAGAGGAAGTCTGGGAACACGTTACCCGTTCCTTGAGATTGTTCCTGCCTGTAGTACCTGCAAGGAAGGTAACTGATATGCCTTAACAACCATGAAATACTGGAGAGTTTATGTTTCCTGATAGTACTCGAAAAATAAATTTGAGAAAGCCGACTCGTTTATCAAATATCAGGAGCTTGGTATGCTTCAACATGAGGACGGTGTTGTTCAAAGTTGCCCTGGGGCAGTGGATAAACCACAGATGCAACAGCAAGGATTGCTAAATACAACAGATCTCGAGCAACATTATAGGCAAATCTAGTTATTCTATACTGGTCTGTTGCATCTCAAATTGATCGAGTGAACAACTTGACACCATGAGATTTACTTGGTATTCAAACAACAAACAAGTGATATCGTCAGTTGCTGTATGGCTAACAGAGAGGACATTAAACTCTATAGCAGCCGAGGGAAGATTAGAACTCGTTGGACAATTTCAAGGCAGTCTAAACTTTAAACTCAGGTCTTAAAACATAACAGTATGTGTCTGACCACTCTGTACATAGCACAGCCCAGCAGAACAGCATATACAACTGCGCGATAAAGATAACTAACTAAGAGGCTAGTTGTGCTTAACAACTTAACGCTAACTTGATTTGAACTTCGCTTGATTTAAAGTCGGAACACCTAGCTAAATCCGGCCTGTTAGAGCAGGTTTTCCTCAGAGCAGAGCGCCAGACAAACGCCTGTTCTAATATACATTAAAAAAAAAAAAAAAAAACAAGGCGGCACTAGATATAGTTGTTCACTCTGCATATTGGCAATGCAAAAACGACCTGACCGAACATCCATTTGGCATTTGCTATTGTTGAAAAAGCCATGTAATTGTTAAAGGGCCCGATTTATGTTGAACACGCAGCTCATATCGTGCTTAGTACATAAGAAACACTAATAATGATACGACACGATATGTTTTCAACAACAAAAACCTTTCTACTGCAGAGGCAGAAACCTCCTCTATGTTTTAGAAAAAAACTCCAGAAAGCACGAAAGGCCTTCAACTAAACCTCAATGACGGAATGCCCTGGCAGTTCCACAATGAGAAGCTAATTGTTATGTTGCTAAAACTAGCATGTTTGAACTTTAGAACGTGACGATCATCACACTAAAAGAAAATTATCTTGCACTTCCAACCCGGAGTATTGAGAATATACTCAATCCTATACCTCCATAAAGCCATTTTTTCCTATATCGTAGATATACATGATGCGTAATGCCGCTCATACTTTCAAATCAACGTCGGCTCACCCTTGGTCTAATGTGTTTGCTCTTAGACGTAACTTCTGAAGCAATCGTGTTATCGAAACACAATATTCACATTGATATTCCCCAAACCACCTAAAATCTCCACGTAACGGCAACCTATGGCTCCTTTCTTCACCAAATCAAACAACGATACCAGATCATCACAGCATTCGCACTTCGAATATTGTCAACAACTAATAAATCTCTGGGTTCCAACTAGTGAAGTGCTGATGATTCTTCACTAATTAAGTGCTTTAGGATCTATAATGCACAGGTAATATTTTTGCCTCCGTCTTCCTCCTCGTCACCGTTGAGGACAGAGTGATGAATTCCGCCAGAATTCGTCGGCTCGCCGCCGGATAAGCGGACTGCCTGCATAGCGTCGAGTGTTCTCTACTGTCCCAAATTTCATTCTGCGTAGCGTCGTTGTCTTGTGAGTTGTGGCATTCAAAACTAGGGTTTTGAGAACCGTTAAATAAACATTTATCCAATGGGGAAGGTTAAAAACGAAACCAATTAACATATTCGTTTACAAGTTTGTAATATCAGAAGAATTGAGTTTCATTTTAAGATCAACTTAATCTATGATCTATATTTGTTAACATCGAGTGAATACACAAGACATGTATTTCGGTTGATACTGGACAAATCCGTCCTGCTGTAACGTTACGGTTTAGTGGAACGGAAGAGAGAGTTTCACAATTATAGGCAAACAGGTCAACACTACTAAAAAATCTGCCTATGGATCATGACAGATCACAAAATAGTTCAACAGGTCCGAAAAATTGATGACACAACTCAAGTTGATTTTCGTGAGCATTTATTTTTCGGTGACCAACACAAGTGAAATAATGGAAGATCTTTACTCGTGAAATAATTAAATTTGTACCCTCCGCGCCTCGACTGCTCACCTTGCCATTGTGTGGTTTGGTCATTGCTGCAAGGTCGCAACCAATCTGTAACCAATTACCCCACCCCCACAGTCACAAGCACCTACTTGACCGCCCCTTAATCACGTGGCTCATACTACAATCCACTAATCTCACATGAGTCATCCCATCCGCGAAACTGCCTATTACTATGATTAAAAATTCAATAATTTTAAAAAACAAAAACAAAAAAAACAATCAAAAAAAAATTTAAAAGTTGAATATCTTTTTTTTTTGGTGCATTGATGTTGCTGTTTCTTTTATCCGTATTTGAATTTTAGAAGTTTTAATCTTTTTATTTTTGCGTTTATGTGAGAGAAATGAGCACGAAAAAAAAGATGATAAAAAATGATGAATGAATTAACGTAATATAAAAAAAAAAACAAAGATATTTTAATAATTTTATAAAAAAAATCTAAATCTAAATAAAAAATATTAGTATAATTTTTATATAACATATAAAATTATTACAGTATATTTTTCATGAGATTAAGAAAATAAATTTATATAAGAATAAAAAACAATTAAGATGAAAACCTATACATGAAGAAATCAATAACCCCTTAAATAAAAATATAGTACTCGCTAGATTTATTTTTCAATGAATGACTCAAAATCATAAATCTTTAAAAATAATCTCAAAATCATATTCTCAACGTACAATTTGCTCTCCTTCCCCCTCACTCTCTCTCTCCCACGTATTGGTCGCTTCACCATTTCTCCACCATCTCCGCCGTCACTCCGCTCTCTTTCCACCACCGCTCCGCCTCTCCATCACCTCCGCCGTCGCCCCCATCTCCACTACCACCGTCTAGTTCGGTGGAGGATGAGGCAATCTCACCACTGGTGGCGTCGACGAGCATCGACGACGATAAAATCCAGTCAATCTCTCCACTGGTACGCACTTTCACTTCCTCTGCACTGCGTAGCGTCGTTCCATCTGCTTACACATTCTCCTCTCATAATCACGACGAGTAATCTCATCCATGGTTCCTTTCAATTAGGGTTTCAATTGAACTCGAGTCTCGAATTTATCGAAACTTATCGCGATTTATATATATTGTGTTGTATCGTTTGCTAGCTGCTTGTTTTTTTCATAACTTGCAGCGGCTAGGGTTTATGGTGATTAAAGTGTGATTATGAGTATTTCGTTGTTGACTATGGTGATGTCATTGAGAATGAAATTATTTCAGGCGACTGATCGTTTTCACATCTTGTGACGTTTAAACATTGTGAAACTGCTGATTCCATGGTTCTGCTGATATCTTAATCGGCCTTGAATTTGGGATTGGAACTTAATTATTAGGGTTCTGCTTTGCGGTTTGATGGTTTCTGTGGGGTGTGGGAATGGGATACTTGAGGCAATGAAGTTTGAAGACATTGCTAAAGTAGCGACTGTTTATACTAGTCCAGATTGATGTGGTGATTCCACTTGAGGCAATGTATTTGGCTAATTTGGGTTTGCTTTTATGGTCGAGGAAAATTACAGAAACATGATTTGTACTAGTATTTCCTTTTGTTATTGTTGTATTGATGGTGTCATGCTAAATCGAAACAGATGCTCTGTTTTCCCATGCTTTTATGCTCTGTTTGCTTTTATGCTCGGTTTCAATTGGAGAGACTTCACGAATGTTTACTGCTCTCGTTGAGTTACAAGTTGGATGCATATAAGATGTTCGACGAAACAACACATCCAAAATTTTCATGTTATTGAGCATCGTTCTATTTATCAAAGTCTCGTATTAATATTATGATTTATTCTTTTATTATTTGGGTGTTTTTGATCATTTTTTGTTTGTTTTTTATTCATATCAGAACGGACGCTCTATTTCGAAATAGAACGTCTGTTCTTATAAGAGTTCTGTTTCATTTTTGTACTGTCGTTTTGTTTCATTTTTGTACTGTACTCTGTTTTCATTTTTGTTTATACATTTTTTTTATTTTATTCAGACATTCTGTCTTATATTCCGACGACGTGGTTGAATTCCGGAGAAGATTCCAACGACGTGGTTGAATTCCTAAAAAGATTCCGACGACGTGGTCGGATTCCGATGAAGATTTTGACAATATGGTCCGATTTCGACGAAGATTTTGATGACGATGGTCGGATTTCGACGACGATTAGGTGATGGTAGAGGTTGGGATACAGATGAGAATAAGATTAGAGATTTAATAAGACGGATGAATTATATGTTTTTTAAAATTTGATTCTTATGTATCTTTTTATTATTTTTTAAAAACATTTATATTTTTGAAAATTCATCATTTATTTTTAATCTATCGGAAACACTCGTGACCAACATAAACTATCAAATTATAACTGGTTCTTTCGGCACATGAAATTAGTTCAGAAGCAATATGTGATTGGTAAACTTCATATCAAACTTCACGAACACATGATGTTTAAAGACACACGAATGCACCTTTGAAGCTTGGATTATTCAATTGCACTTATTTTTACTACCCCTTTCGTCCGGGTTTAATTACAATCTTAACTTATGTCGTCAATAAAGTTATTAATAGTACGAATAGTTAATGAGACAATCAAATATTATTTTACATAAAATTATCATAAAATATTAATGATAATTTAAATTTTATATTTCATTTTTAAATCAGTGACATAATTTTCTTAAGGTATCAAGACGAATAACAAAACTTATCAAAATACGTATTAAAATACTTCCTTCGTTTCATAATATAAGCAACATTATGTAATAATCATACTATTCATTACGCAATAAATAAATGATATGTTATGAATTTTATTTTGATTCAGGATTATAATTTATACCTTATATTTCACAATAAAATTATAAAAAATCGATTGATTATTTCACGGATAATTAATAACATTACGAATTTTCTTATCTATATTATAAAATAATAATAATAATATAATGATGATATAATTTTATTATTAATTCAGACGGAGGGTGTATCTTTATTACCAGCGTAAACCACAGCTTAATTCCCTCCCTAACACAACCTCACCCCATCACATTTCACAACAAGATAAGGATAACAATCACACTCAATCGGATATTAAATTCACATACCCAATACTCCAAAATAAATAGTCCCAAGTTGGTCCAATAAATACACACACAGAAAAACAATCCCAAAAATCACCATAAACCCAACCATATCAGGCCAGCCCACGCCTCACTTACCCCCCAAAACGACACCGTTTCATTTCACCCAATCACCTTCTCCTCCTCCTCCAAATCAATCCTCACCGTCCATTCGATTTGATGCGATTTCAGCCGTTGGATCATCGACGATGATGAATCCGGCGACGGCGGCGGGGGCGGGGATGGAGTTGCCGATCATGCACGACAGCGATCGGTACGATTTCGTGCGGGAAATCGGGTCGGGGAACTTCGGGGTGGCGAGGTTGATGAGGGATAAGGTGACGAGGGAACTTGTTGCTGTCAAGTACATCGAACGAGGCGACAAGGTGATCGAAATCGACTCGATTTGATTTGTGGAGAGTCTGATTTGGTGGCTTTGTGGTGGAATTTGATCGAATGATGAGGTTTACGGTTTTTTGTGATATTGGGGGATTTTGTGAGGCGTTACTAATTTGGGATATGTGATTTGGAAGTGGTTGGGTTTGTTTATGATGGGATTATCTGGGTTGTTGTCGCGGGATGGGGTCGTATGGGGCTTGTTGATTTTTGTGTTTGTTTGGATTGGTTTTTGGTTTTGTAAGTGCGATTTGGGTTAAGTTTTTTTAATTTTTGGGTTGTGTTTTGTTTTTGTGTGACACGAAACTTACCGGTTTAGAAGTGGATGAGAGTCTGTTTATGTGGTTAATTAATGAGGTTTAGTATCTGAGAATGACGACGTTATCACGTGATTTTGTCTTGTTCAGGTGGAGATAATTATTAAATCATTGACGTCAAATGAAAACATTATTGGTTATCCGTACGTATATATAATTTTCTGATGACTTTTGTTAATAATGGCTTGTTCTTACTAATATGGGTATGAGGAGTATGGAACCGATTAGTATGCAGATGTGAAATGGAGCTTGTGTGGTTAATTGAGAAAAATTTTAGGTTATGTGTCGTTCTTTCTATGATAGAACCTAAGCTTTGTTGCCGTCTTGTTGGCTCGATTCGATAGAATGCAAATGATGTGATCATGTGTGTTTTCTTGATTTGAATTGGAGAATGAAGAGCAATGTTATTGAACTGAACAATTTTCATAGAATTGCCGGTTACTATTGGGGCAAATCTCGGGTATTGTATGAATTGTTCCTGGAATTGGTGTAATGTGTGTTTGCAGATAGACGATAATGTACGAAGAGAGATCGTCAATCACAGATCACTCAGGCACCCGAATATTATCAGATTCAAAGAGGTATGTTTGATTCCTTTTTATTTGTAATCAGTAGTGAGGATAAGAAATATGGATCAGTGGTATTCATGTGCTTTCTTCAAGGTCATTTTGACGCCGACTCATCTCGCGATTGTCATGGAATATGCATCTGGTGGAGAGCTTTTTGAGAGAATCTGC